>JAJOOH010017691.1:0-54909 GCA_029582605.1 Solanum gracilifrons
GTGGAAATGCCCTAGAACCTGATATTTGTTGGGTCGGATCTTCTAGATTAATTTTATGTTGTTTTGGTATTTTTTATTTGGGCCAAAGTCCTTGTACAGAATGTTGATTTCTGAAAGTTAAATAAAAAGGCCAGCAGGCCACAAAAATTTGATAAAAAAAAAAAAAAAAAAAACATGAAGTAAAAATCAATTAAGCTTTACAATAAAATGTGCAATGATAGAAAATACTGAAATACATAAATATACTTTACTTTCTTGGGGAGTTTCTCTAACCGACAACCATTACTATGCACCTAGTGCTGATACAATTTCTCGCCCACGTTGCTAGAACTGTCCTATACTTTTCTGGGGTAAAGAGCGTAACTCAACTTATGGATCCACTAAAAACCCTTCTTGAGGCAGGTGAGGAGTTGTAACACCCCAAAAGTCTTTAAGCTAAGATACGAACCATTCTTTATAAGCTTATAGGGTAGTACCAAATGATTCTAAATTGTGCTTAGGTGTTAAGTTAATTATTTAGTGTGAGAGGATATTTGGAGATGAATTAAGGTAATAATCCCCAAACACAAAGTAAGGGGCCACAACCTATGAAAGTGAAGGGTACAAGTCTAGTTTTCAATGCACAAACCTCACATCAAACTGACATTGGAGTAGAGTGATGAGTATTTTGCCACGGACTATCTAGGTTGAAACCGGGTCACAAACTGGATTAGGTCAAAAATAGTATAAAGCAACATTTCGACATTTCAAAAATCTCTATTTCGCCTCTCCTCATTGTCTCAATTCTTATTGATTAGCTTCTACCTTAGACATAACTACATTTCAGTTCAATTCTTTAACATAGAGAAAGTATGAGAGAGGGTTCCAATAGATTTCTTGAGTGATCAAGGTGTGTTTTTAGTGATTACTATTGATAAAGTTTTCCCTTGTACCTAGAAATGTGATCTCTACGTGTGGCAATCATCGGAACCTTCTAGTAGCTGCATTTCAAGCTAGTTTTAGAATATAGAACTTGGTATTTCTTTGTGGTTCTTTAAGATTTGCACTTGGATTGCTGAGGTGACCATCTTGGGACTCCTTCATGATCATTTTTATGAAGTTCTACGGACGTTTCGTCAAGTTATGATCCTAGGTAAAATTTACAAATTTAAGCTCAATTTTAAACTATTTATAAGTTCATATACGCTGTTTATATATAGTGTTTGTGAAGCTTAGTACATAAGGAACAACTTCCATGACAAAACTACGGGCATTTGGACGTTTGTTGGAAAAGCATTTTAAGGCTAAGTTGCATCCTTCTTTTTGGAACAAATTTTAGGAAATTTCTAAAATTTGAAACGCAATATTTTATTATTCTACTGCAAGAAAGACCTTACGTGCAAGGCATTGAGATCGCAATTGAAGTATTTTCATTATTTCATTATGTTGATATTCCACTCGTTTGATTAAATAGGGTATTTGATATATATATATATACACATGTGTGTGAGTCATTTCGTCAACTTCGTTGGTTATATGTACATATGTATGAACTCTTATTCTTCTTTGGGTTGTCTGACTGAAAAATATTATGAAGGAACATTAAGTATATGGAACCAGCTAGTCCTCCATCCTCGCTAAAGTATATTTTGAAAAATATTAAAGTAACATGCCAATTTTTAAAACTCTCAAATATAACTTGTATGTTTAAAATGCTAAAGCGCATGGCTTTTTGAAATACTTTCTTTTACAAATCATTAAGGAAACATATATAGAGTCTAAGAAGCACCTTAAGCTCTTTATGAACATCCTCAGGTTTGAGTTATAAAATGAGTTAAGTGTTCAAGATTATTCTAAAAGTATGTGAGGTTCTATAAGGAAATTACATGTTATACAAAAGTGATTAAGAGATTATGAGAATAAGAGTATGAAAAGGCCAAAATTAGCTAAGATCTTAGTATGGCATATTATATGAATTCAGAGTTCATATCATGGCATGTTATATGCATTAACTCCAAGCTATAATAAGAGGGAATGGGGTTTGTTTCCCACAAGTATATGTATATGGTACATATGGCAACAATTTGACAAATATGATGTCAGTTAGCTAGTAGAAGAGACCAAAATTGCTAGCATTTGGTTGGGTATGACATGAATTTTTGATACGCCCAAATTACACCTTCAAAAAGAAGTATAAAGTGTCTGTTTTTCAAATATAGAATCTATCAATGTTAGGATCGATCCCATATGGAAAATAATTTAGACCCATTTCAATTGTAACTATTTGCGCTCTAGTAGTATATTCCAAGAGGGGGGAGTTGTTTAACAAGTAATATTTGTGTATCCAAAAGTCAAAAAGTAACAGAGTATCAAGTCAACATGTTATTAATCAATGAGAGACAAAACTAGGGTTTGCTAATCTCCATGAGTTTTTAAGTAGTAGGACCATATACTAATAACTTTTTATGATGTGTAGCATGCAATATTGGGAAGTTAAATTCAACTAAGTGGTTGGTCCCCCAAATATATTAATATAACCACACAAATTGGTACATCTATAGGTGTTTGTTTTACTAACTCTCACCTTTAATTCCAAATTAGCTATTCCTGGATAAGGTCAACCTATTAGATGAGGGTAGATAGCCTCAAATCTTTGTTATATTAAGTATTTTCCCATCATTACCACTTTGTTCTAGCAAGTAAGAATAATGCGAGTTCTAGCATTTGCAATCATTAAAAACCAATCAATTCTAATAGAAGAATAATATACGCTTGCACACATATCAAAAATTACTAAATATTTGGTCGAGTTTGTTAATTTATCATTGTTATCACAACCCTAGTTAAAAGTTTAGCTACCCAAAATGGACAATAAGAATCAAGGATTAATGAATAATTTATAATCATACACTTACAAGATGAATAGTAGAAACCCAAAATCTTGAATTATAACTCAAAGTTGCAAATCAAGAATCAAAGTTGTGATTTCTCTCAGAATTAAAGAACAAAGTCGATTACACAAATTTTTTTACAAGTGTTAAACCAGAAAATGAGCATAAAGTGTTAAATAAAAACTAGGACAATTATTTATTAACATAAAAACATATCCCAAAAAAATAGGAAAATAGTCTTCGGCAACTTATACGAATGCATATTATATGTCGTGAATGGTTCCACGGGTCATGGAACCCTCTCATGAAAGTCAGGAAATTGACCATTTGCAGGTCCTTTTATATGACTAATGACTACGTTACATAGATCCTATTACGGTTTGTGGTTTAAACTCATGAAACTCAGGCTTTTTGCACCCTGTAATGTCTCAACTATATATACCTTTTACGGACTGTGAACACTTTAAAGCTCGTGATTGCCACTCATAGAAATTATACATTTTTGCATACTCTCTGTATTTCATCTACGAACCCAATCTATAGCTCGTGGTTGTTTTACGCATCATGATTTCAACTTGTGAAAATTAGACTTTTTAGCATTGTATGTGTATCTCATCTATGAAATTATCTATGGCTCGTGGTTCAAACCATGGATCATAGAATCTCCTTGCGAAACCCAAAAAATGACTAATAACCACTTATTTCCTGTACTTAGGTATCAATCAGTGCTTATGACACTCTTAAGGACTATTGTAGACAAAGTATTCTAGGTTTACTTTTGCAGTTTCTTGTGTCCAACCCATATGTTTGGCATGTATATATTTATGTATGTATCTATGTCTTCAGTTACAAACTCATCGTCAGCGAGTACTTCATTAATTTGGCTTTTCTACATTGGTTTATATGACTTATTGTCATTTAGGTCATGAACTTAACGGTCTAGGATTAGTATATCAGATGTTATGGTGCCTGATCTTCTAGTCCCATAGTTTAGTCAGCTAGTATGTTTCAGTGGCTAATTCGATCGAATAAGGTATCGAGTTTCATTTGCACCTCCCTTAGTTTGGGGCATGACAAACTTAGTATCATAGAATGTATATGCTAGGGATTCCATAAGTCGTGTCTAGTATAGTCTTTCTTAAATAAGTGTGTTGTACACCACACTTATAACTTATAAGAGGCTAAAAGGCATTTAGGAATGATCACATTTCTTTCATTTAATAGATCGTTCTATAAAGCAAAGCTATAAGAACATATGAAATTTAAATCATGGTTTATGTTTTTTATTTGATAGGGTACCTATGCTCAGGAGATTGCACAAAGAGAGATAGGTATAGATATGAGGGGAAGTACTAGTCGTTCTCCCCCTGGTCAGAGAGATAGAGTTCCCTTGGAGGCACACAGTGAGTCTCCAGTACCCCCTAGTACCAGCTTTCTTGGCACTTGTTGAAGCTTAAAGAGGTGCAGTGCCCCTAGCCTCATCAATTCCATTAGTATATAAGGCGGGTAGGGACTCTAGCACATTTTGTTCCACCACTAGATATTGGGGAGTAGGGGATGAGGGAGGCAGTTCAGTTGTTGACTAGGATGGTTGTTATTCATAAGTGACAGGTAGAATCAAGAGCAGATGCTCAGAGATATCATGCAGAAAGACTCAAAAGTACAAAAGCTTTTTCACCTAGCCCTTCCATAACTTATGAGATCCAACTCCACTGAGGGTTCCTACGAATTTATAGACCATATGCACATAGTATTGAGGATGATGCAAGCCTCCGTCATCGAGGATATAGAGTTGGCTTTTTTCAACTATGTGATATAGTCGCCCTATGAGGCATTAGAGAGATCCAAAGGAAATGATGTTCCGCCAGCACAGTGGGAGGACTTCTATGAGGCCTTTCTAGCCCATTATTTGCGACTGGAGGTTGGGCGGCCCATCTTAACCAATTTTTCAGTCTAAGGCAAGAATATATGAGCGTGCAGGATTATAGCCATAGATTTAATTATTTGACGAGTTATGCACCATGAGGGCCAGAGTTCATCGTTATGTGGATGATTTAGGGGATCATCTTATAAGAGACTATAGGGTAGCATCTCTACAGGATCATGTAGACATTTCTCGCGTACTGGTTTTTGCTCTGACTATAGAGGATCGTTCTTGCAAAATTTTAGATACCTGCAGGACAGAGAGCAGAGTAAGAGGGTCCATATTATGGGTCTTATAGCGAGGCACGTGGTGAGTTTATACCTCCACTCTATTTATATCAACCTAAGCCAAAAGTTAGTGTTCCGTCACATATGCAGGGCGTGCAGATTAATCATTATAGTCATTTCAGACCAGGTCAAAGCTTAGGCCAGCTTAAGGGTCCTCGGTGGGAGCATTTTAGTTAGATGAGACAGCCTACTCCTCTATGTACGGAGTGTAGTAAGATATGTTCAGAAGCATCCCCGTATGTTGTTATAGGTATATGGAAGATACTTTCTCAAGTTGTTTATGTATTGATAGATCCCAAATCTACATTTTCATATATCACTCCATTTATTGCTGGTAAGCTTGACATGAGATACATAGTATCTCCACAGTTATTTGAAGTATCTATGCAGGTTGGTAACTCTATTATAGCTAGTTGTGCCGATCAAGGTTGTACAATGTTCATTAATGACTGTTCAACCTCCGTTGATTTAGTTAAGTTGACTCTGATATACTTTATTTCATTATGAGTAGGGATTAGTTGGTAGCTTTTTATGCTAATATTGATTATCATGTGAAGTAAGTAAGATTTCATTTTCTTGGTGAGCCAGTCTCTAAATGGAAAAGTAATGCAGTCACGCCCAAGGGTATGCTTATTTCATACATAGGGCACAAAAGTTGATTGCTAAAGGTTGTATATACCATATGATCATGTCAGGGATATATATATAAGGAGCTGAGGACGTTTTAGTCAGTTCCTATTATGAATGAACTTTTTATGGTATTCCGTGATGAGGTTTCAGGAATTTCACTAGCAGGGGAAATTCATGTTGTTATAGATTTGCTTCCTGATACACAACATATATCTATTCCACCCTACATAATGGCTCATATGGAGATAAAATTGAAGGAATAGATGAGGGACTTGCTTGATAAAGGCTTTCTTAGGCCAAGTACATCCCCTTGGGGTGCTCCGGTGCTATTTGTTCAAAAGAAATATGGCTCCTTATAGATATGTATTAACTATAGGCAGCTAAATAAAGTCACTATCAAGAATAAATATCCTCTGCCACAAATTGATGACTTGTTTGATCAATTACAGGGTGCCAAATGCTTTTCCAAGATCGACTTGCAATTCGATTAATATCAGCTGCAAATCCAGGATATTGTTATCCCAAAAAGAACTTTTAGGATGATGTATGGCCATTTTGAATTCCTTGTAATATTTTCCATCCTTACAAATAACTCAACATTTGTTATCGAAATTATGGATCAACTCTTCAAACCATTCTTGGATGAATTTGCAATGGTGATTATTGATGACCTATGGATATATTCAAGGTCGGAAGTCAAGCATGTGGACCACTTGTGAGTTATATTGCAAACTCTTCAAAATACAAGTTAAATGCTAAATTCTCTAAATATGAATTTTAGCTAACTTCTATTGTTTTTTGGGTCATACTATTACATAATGGCCAAAAGATTGAAGCAATGATGACTTGGTTGAAGCCCTTGAATCTAACAGAAGTTTATAGCTTTTTAGGCTTGGTATGGTATTACTGCAGGCTTGTGGAGGGATTCTCCTCTATCTTAATATCACTGACAAATCTGACAAATAAGGTAGCTAAGTTTCAGTGGACTGGCATGCAAGTAGTGTTTTCAAGAGATAAACAAAAGTCCTAACAAGGCACATATCTTGACTCTTTTGGATGGCACTAAGGGTTATGTTGTATATTGAAATACGAATTGTCTTACGTTGTGTTCTTATGTAACATAGTAAGACATCACATACACCTCTAAGAAGTTGTGGAAACATGAACAGAACTATCCTACTCATGATCTTGGGTTTGTTCTAGTCTTTTCCCTAAAGATTAGGTGACATTATCTATAAATGGTTCATATTTATATTTTCACCGTCCACCAGAGCCTTCATTATTTATTTAAGTATAGGGAGTTGCACCTATGACAAAGGAGATCACCGGAATTGTTAAAGGACTATGATGTTAACATTTTTATATCACCCCAACAAAGCTAATTTTGTTTTTGATGCACTTAGTTCGAATTCCATGGGCATTCTAAGCCATGTTGGAGCAGATAAGGTCAAAATGGCCAAGGATCTATGCCACCTAGATAGTTTATAGGTACGTTTGTTAATGCATTGGATAGAGGTATTGTCATCCAAAGTACGATAGAATATTCTTTTATTACTGAAGGGAAAGAGCAATAGCACGGAGATCATGAGTTTATGAAACTGCAAAAAAGGATTCAACAGCACCAGCAACCTTTATTTGAGTTGAATAGAGACTTTTGATACCATGGTCATTTATGTGTATCGAAAGCAGGAGAGCTTCATGCCAAGATTCTCTTTGAGGCCTATTATTCTAGATATGCATCTTACCCTAGACCAAAGAAGAACTATCAGAACCTTCAACATATCAATTGGTAGAATGGCATGAAAAGAGATATCACTGAGATGGTAGCCCAATGTCCCAATTGCTAGCAAGTTAAAAAAGAACATCATAGGTCTACAGGACTAACTCAATACATCGATTTTTTGTTATGGATATTGGACATTATAAATATGGACTTCATCACTGGTATGTCTTGCACACCACAAAGGTATGATTCTATTTGGGTAACTGTTGATGGGCTAACAAAATTTGTTCATTTCCTTCTAGTCAAGATGACATATTCTGAAGAGGCTTATGCCAGGATTTATATTTGGAAGATTGTGCGCCTTCATGGAGTACTATTGTAATAATATTTGATCGAGGGGCTTAGCTTATAACACATTATTGTAGGGTCTAGGTACTCAAGTGTAACACCATGTATTAGAAATAGACCAAAAATGCAGATTTTGAGAAGTTGCAGGTGCAACCCATGGTTACCATCCACGAACCGTAGGTCAAACCACGGCATGTGCTGGTGGTCTGTGGTTAACCACTGCAACCCCTCCCTAAACCTAGCTCAGAAAATCAGCTAAGACTCGACCCACGGACAGACCAACGATCCGTAGGTCAGACAGCGGTCTGTAGTCTGTGTCTGTGGATCAAGGCCCCCTTTACCCAGCCTTTGAAGCAAATGACGGCCAACCAGAATGGACCATCGTTCGATCCACGGTCCGTAGGTCTGACCATAGGTGAGGGTCAGCAGCCAGTTAGAGGAAAATTGTTGATTGGGTCAACTTCAAATGGTCATAAGTCCCAGCACACAAAAAATTATGTGTCCCATAACCTATGATATGATAGATAATTAAATCTTCTTTCCAACGCCAGTGAGTTTGCTAAAATCTAACCTCTGAGTAAAACGTTATGCTCATTTTAGTGAAGCCTTGTCGGGCAGACTTGACCTACGACCCCAATCTACGGTCCGTAGGTCCCGTCCGTCGATCACTCCGACAGCAGTTAAGTCAGGGGCTTTTGATCATTTCCTATTTCGTTGGACCCCTAAGCTACGTCATTTAGATCCTAAATTTTAAGGTTTTAGTTAGTTTAAGCCTAGAAACATAACTAGAACTTACCGAAGTAAGATCATTCTTCAAAACTTAGAAAAAATAGAACGCTAAGAGGAGAAAGAGGTCAAGAACCCTATTTCAAGAATGCAACAAATTTCCTCAAGTTCCATTCCTGAAATGGAAGGATTTCTTCGTGGAATTCGTCACCAGGTATGTGGGATTTCACTAGTGGGTTCCTTTTTCCCATTAGGTCCCTAGAACTCGGTCAGTTTCTTGATTCTCTTACTATGAACAGACCTGGGATTTCTTGAGTTCCAGCAGATTATCATGAATTACTTATGAATATGTCCCAAATCATATTATCATGTTTGTACTCAGTTTATTGCATGAACTTCAGAACCCTAGCTATGTATTTCTTTAGTTCTTGAATTACACATGCTAGGTCAGATATTTCAGTTATTCATATATACAAGCTCTAATTTTGAATGCCACATTATCAGTATATTTTAGCATAAACTCTATTTTGAGTTATAATTCTTGAGAAGCTTTTTTTAAGACAATACTTGATTATTAAACTGAGTTTTTGAGAAAGTTAAGATGAGTTTTGAGAAAGAGCTTCTAAAACATGATTTGTATGACAATCGAGTAGGTCATCAATGTATGAACAGTATGGTATCTAGATATACCATCAATGTTTATGCAGTACGACTTCCCAAGTCATCAATGATCATAGTATAATATAATTTTGAATTATTTTCTAAGAAGGAGTTTTCAAGTATGAGTATCTACATGTCAGTATTTTGAGCTATTCAGTATTTTAGTCATAATGTATTCAGTTCTACATGCCTCAGTTTATGAATGCATCATCATCAGATTAATTGTTCCATTCTCAAATTGCATGTTCAGTTTTGAGCTAAACATTATATACAGAAACTGAGTCATATTGTGTTAACCACTTAATCTATTAGGAGTAGCATAATATCGAGTTGGACTAGGGTTCAGCGTACCCATATAGTCCTAGAACGACGAGACGCGTAGGTGTAAGTCCCCTCTGTGGGCAATATCAGTTAGTGATCACGCCAGTCATGCCTCTATACCTTAGGCCGGGTATATTGGGTCCTCTTGATAGGGCGTATACATCGGACTCTACATTTTGCTCATATTGTTTTATTGTCGGTTATTAGTAGCTCCCACAGTTCACTCAGATTTTATTGCATTGACCACTTTTGCAGTACAGTCAGTATTCAGTTTCAGCATGTTATAAATTTGGTCATTGCATTCTGTTAGCTCAATACTCAGTATCTATATCATGTTCAGATTATGCTCTCGCTTTATTGCTCGTTCAGTTATATGTTTGTTTCAGCTTTGTTCTATCATGCATGCTTAGTACATTTCAAGTATTGTCGTATACGTGCGCTACATCTTCTCGTGATGTTGGTTCAGGTTCACAGCATCCAAATCACGCTTAGATCGGTTCTCGATCTCTAGTTCAGCGAAATCAGTAATGAGTCATGATTCTTCGAGGACCAGTGACATGTTTATCTTTTCGGTATTTTTAGTCCCTTAGTTTCAGTTTTGCTAGACTTAGCTGGGGCTTGTTCCAGCCTTTCTAGTCAGTTAGAGGCTATTTTCAGACATAGTTAGATTCAGCTTATTATTGAGTTAATATTTTCTTTGTATTCAACTCATCAATTTTCATTCATCTCAATTATAGTATATAGGTATTTCCTATTTTTTTCATTATATTTCTGATTATAGCTTCTGCATCAGTTTATTAATCAACTTATCTTTAATATGCTCATGATCATGCCAGTAGGGTTAGCTTGGGATCACTTGTGGTCCTAGGTCCCGTGTTCGCGTCTCGGGGGTAGTCTCAGGGGGTGACAAACTAGGTATTAGAGCACTAGGTTTAAGAGTCCTAGGATGTTTGAAAAGTCACACTAAGCAGAGTCCTTTTCATGGGTGTGAAGTGCACCACATCTAATGAGAAGGAGGACACGAAGTGTTATAGGAAGAATATTCATTTTCTCGTTTCTCTTATCGTTCGTAAGGTATGATCTAATTCTATTCTAACTCGACGTTCTACATTTCCGCAATCATGCCTCCCTATAGAGCTAACGCCAGGAATGTGAAGCCAGGAATGCTAATGCAATTCCTCTAGTCACATATTAGGAAGTTTCGAATGCAGAGTTTCAGAACGCTATTCAAATTTTGGTTCAAAGTATGAATAATCAGAATAATCAGCAGGTTGAGGGAGATAAACTTAGGGAAATCGTTAAGGTAGACAGGAAAGCTAGAACAGGGAACTATGAGTACTCTCAGCAATAATTAGGCACCAGGCTCTACGTGTCAGGGAACTGTTTCAGGAAATATGACCTACCCAACTTGTCCAAAGTGTGGTAAGAACCATCTAGGTGAGTGTCTTGCAGGCAAGGAAGGATGCTTTGGGTGTGATAATTCTGGTCATAGGGTGAAGAATTGCCATTCTGCCAGAAAGGAACAAGAAGGTATCAATACTAGGGCTCAGTGTACAGCTCCAACAGTACCGGCAGGTCACCCAACTCTGCAGGGTGTGTCATTTTGTACAAGTGGCAGTCAGCACCAAGGCAAGCTTTATGCTCTCCAGGCTCACCATGACCACGAAGATTCTCTTGATGTGATCACTGGTACGTTTCGAGTCCTTCTTTAAATGTTTTTGTAGTGTTAGATCCAAGGGCTACTCTTACCTTTGTAACTCTCTTTGTAGCAGTAATCTTAGTAGTTAGTCTAGAAACTCTTTCAGAACCCTTCTCAGTCTCTACCCCAGTTGGTGACCTAGTTATAGCTAGATGGATATACAGAAATTGCCCAATCTCAGTCTCTCAGAAAGTCACCTCAGCATATCTTGTAGAGTTAGAAATGGTAGATTTCGATATAATTCTAAGCATGTATGGGTTTCAGTTTTATCATGCCTCAGTCGATTGTATAATTCGGGTTGTTCAGTTCCAATTTCCAAACGAGCCAGTCTTAGAATAGAAAGGTAGTAGCTCAGTGCATGTATGTCAATTATCTCTTACCTTAAGGCCAAAAAGTGGTGAATCTAGAGGGTGGTGTAGCACATATTGAGGAAAAAGAGAAGGAAGTAGAAAAATATGTCCATCGGCTTGCACTCTTAGGAGTTAGCCTTACTAACACATTAGATGGTGTTGTGATAGTCCAGAATAGAAAAGAACCTTCATTGGTAGCGGAGGTTAAAGGAAACAGGACAATGATCCTATATTATTTTAGTCAAAATATGCAGTTTAACAGCAGAAAGTAGAGGTTTTCTCCCAAGGGGGAGATGGTCGCTTATGTGTTGCTTAGGTGCATGAGTAGATCAAGCAGCCTTGATAGGGGCAGATTCAGTTCATCAAGCTATGGATAAAATGCCACTCATTAGATATACACTTTAGACAGCCCAGAGTCGCAAGAAATCTTATGCAGATGTAAGAAGAAAGGAACTAGAGTTCCAAGTTGATGATTGAGTTTTTATAAAAGTGTCGCCTATGATAGGGGTGATGTGATTTGGTAAGAAAGGGAAACTCAGTCCTAGATATGTAGGCCCTTACAAGATCATGAAAAGGATTGGTAGAGTGGCATATGAGTTAGACTTTCCAACTGAACTAGTAGTAGTGCATCTAGTTTTTCACATTTCGCTATTGAAGAAGTGTGTGGGTGATCAAGCATCTATTGTACCTTTAGAAATTGTGGCTGTGAAGGATAGTCTCACTTATGAAGAGGTACCAGTTGAAATCCTTGATCGTCAGGTTCGAAGGTTGAGAAACAAAGAAGTCGCTTCAGTCAAGGTTTTGTGAAGGAGTCAGTTCGTAGATAGTAGTACATGGGAAGCAAAAGCAGCCATGAGGTCCAAGTACCCTCACCTCTTTACTTCCGAATGCACTCCAGCTTGAGGTAATAGTTCATCATCAGTGTTTCGGTCATTCTTGCACATATTCAGTCTTAGTATTTTGTTCCTTCAATCAGCCTTGCAATTTCAGCGTATTTTCATGTTATTGGAACTCAGTTCAATCACAAATTAGTTTCTAGTACTTAGTGGTAGGGATTGCAACTTCTTCCCTCCATACTCAACTAGTTTAGTCTTCATTCGAGGACGAATGGTCCCAAGGGGGAGATAATGTAATACCCCATATCCGAAATAAACCAAAAATGCAGATTTTGAGAAGTTACAGGTGCAACCCACGGTTTCCATCCACGGACCGTAGGTCAGACAATGGCCTATGCTGGTGGTCCGTCGTTCACCACTGCAACCCGTCCCTAAACCAAGCTCTGAAAATTGGCTAAGTCTCGACCCACGGACAGACCCATAGTTTGTAGGTTAGACAGTGGTTCGTGATATGTATCCGTCGATCAAAGCCCCCTTTACGCACCCTCTGATGCAAACGACGGCCGACAAGAACGGACTGTCGTTTGATCCACAGTCCGTAGGTCTGACCGTAGGTGAGCGTCAGCAGCCAGTTACAAGAAAATTGTTGATTGGGTCAACTTCAAATGGTCATAAACCCAGCACAAAAGGAATTATGTGTCCCATGACCTAGGATATGATATATAATTGAATCCTCTTTCCAACGCCACCGAGTTTACTAAAGTCTGACCTCCGAGTAAAAAGTTATTCTGATTTTAGTGAAGCCATGTTGGGCAGACTTGACCTACGACCCCAATCTACGGACTATAGATTGACCAACGTCCTGTAGGTCCCGTCAGTAGATCACTCCGACAGCAATTAAGTCAGGGGTCTTTTTGTCTTTTCCTATTTCGTTGGACCCCTAAGCTACGTAGTTTAGACCCTAAATTATGAGGTTTTAGTCAGTTTAAGCCTAGAAACATAACTAAAACCTACCGAAGTCAGATCATTCTTCAAAACTTAGAAAAATTAGAACGCTAAGAGGAAAAAGATGTCAAGAACCAAAGTGCAAGAACGCAGCAAGTTTTCTCCAATTCCAGCCCTGAAATCAAAGGATTTCTTCGTGAAATTTGTCACCAGGTATGTGGGATTTCACTAGTGGGTTCCTTTTGCCCATTTGGTCTCTAGAACTCAGTCAATTTCTTGATTCTCTTACTATGAACAAACCTAGGGTTTCTAGAATTTCAGCAGAATATCATGAATTATTTATGAATATGTCCCAAATCAGATTATCATGTTTGTACTCAGTTTATTGCATGAATTTCAGAACCCTAGCTATGTATTTCTTTAGTTCTTGAATAACACATGCTAGGTCAGATATTTCAGTTATTCATATATACATGATCTAGTTTTTAACGCCACATTAACAGTATATTTTAGCATACACCCTATTTTGATTTATAAATCTTGAGAAGCTTTTTTTATGACAACACTTGAGTTTTAAACTAAGTTTTTAAGAAAGTTAAGATGAGTTTTGAGAAAGAGCTTCTAAAACATGATTAGTATGACAATTGAGTAGGTCATAAATTTATGAACAGTATGGTATCTAGATATACCATCAATGTTTATGCAGTATGACTTCCCAAGTCATCAATGATCATAGTATAATATGATTTTTAATTGTTTTCTAAGAATGAGTTTCCAAGTATGAGTATCTATATGTCAGTATTTTGAGCTATTCAGTAATTCAATCATAATGTATTCAATTATACATGCCTCAGTTTATGAATGCATCATTATCAGATTAATTGTTGCATTCTCAGATTGCATGTTCAGTTTTAAGTTATCCATTATATACAGAAACTCAGTCATAATATGTTAACCACTTAATCTATTGAGAGTAGTATAATACCGAGTTGGACTAGGGTTCAGCGTACCCCATAGTCCCAAAACTACGAGCCACGTAGGTGTAAGTCCTCTCTTGGGCAATATCAGTTAGTGATCATGCCAGCCATGCCTCTATACCTTTGGCCGGGTATATTAGGTCCTCTCGATGGGGCGTATACATCGGACACCACATTTAGCTCATGTGGTTTTATTGTCGGTTATTAGTAGCTCCCACAGTTCACTCATATTCTATTGCATTGACCTCATTTACAATACAGTCAGTATTCAGTTTCAGCATGTTATCAATTTGGTCATTGCATTCAGTTAGATCAGTATTCAGTATCTATATCATGTTCAGATTATGCTCTCGCTTTATTGCTCGTTTAGTTATATGTTTATTTCAGTTTTATTCTATCCTGCATGCTCAGTACCTTTCAAATATTGACGCTTACATGCACTACATCTTCTCGTGATGTAGGTTCAGGTTCTCAACACCCAGATTACTCTTAGATCGGTTCTCGGTCTCCAGTTCAGTGGAATCAGTGATGATTCCTCATTTTTCGAGGATCAGTGACATGTTTATCTTTTTATTATTTTAGGTCCTTTAGTTTTAGTTTTTCCAAACTTAGTTGGGGAATGTCCGAGCCTTTCTAGTTAGTTAGAGGCTATTTTCAGACATAGTTAGATTCAGCTTAGTAGTGAGTTAATATTTTCTTTGAATGAAACTCATCAGTTTTCATTCATCCCATTTATAGTATATGGGTATTCCCCATTTTTTCATTTTTTTATGATTATAGCTTCTGCATCAGTTTATTATTCAACTTATCTTTAGTATGCTCATGATCATGCCAGTAGGGTTAGCTTGGGATCACTTGTGGTCCTAGGTCCAGTGTTCGCGTCTCAGGGATAGTCTCGGGGCGTGACAAACTTGGTATCAGAGCACTAGTTTTAGGATTTCTAGGATGTCTGAAAAGCTGCACTAGGTAGAGTCATTTTTATGGGTGAGAAGTGCACCACATCTAGTGAGAAGGAGGCCACGAAGTGTTTTAGGAAGAATCTTCATTTTCTCGTTACTCTTAACGTGCGTAAGGTATGATATAATTCTATTCTAACTCGACGTTCTATGTTTCAGCGATTATGCCTCCCTGTAGAGCTAACGCCAGGAATGCTAATGCAGTTCCTCTAGTCCCATATTAGGAAGTTTCGAATGTAGAGTTTCAAAATGCTATTCAAATTTTGGCTCAAAGTATGAATAATTAGAACAATCGGCAGGTTGAGGGAGATAAACTTACTGAAATCGTGAAGGTAAACAGGAAAACTAGAACAGGGAACTATGAATACTCTCAGCAAAAATTGGGAGGTGAAAATCACTCACAACTTCGACAAGATCAAAATAGTAGGGCACCAGGCTCGAAGTGTGAGGGAAGTGTTTCAGGAAATAAGACCTACCCAACTTGTCCAAAGTGTGGTAAGAATCATCCAGGCAAGTGACTTGTAGGCAAGGAAGGTTGTTTTGGGTATGGTTAGTCTGGTCATCGGGTGAAGAATTGCCCTTCTGCCAAGAAGGGGCAAGAAGGTAACAATACTAGGGCTCAATCTACAGCTCCAACAGTACAGGCAGGTTGCCCAACTCCACAGGGTGTGTCATTTTGTACAGGTGGCAATCAGCACCAAGGCAGGCTTTATGCTCTTCAGGCTCACCAGGACCAGGAAGATTCTCCTGATATGATCACTGGTACGTTTCGAGTCCTTTTTTAGGTGTTTTTGTTGTATTAGATCCAAGGGCTACTCTTACCTTTGTAACTCTCTTTATAGCAGTAATCTTAGGAGTTAGTCTAGAAACTCCTTCTAAACCCTTCTCAGTCTCTACCCTAGTAGGTGACCTAGTTATAGCTAGACAGATATACAGAAATTGCCCTATCTCATTCTCTCAGAAAGTCACCTCAGCATATCTTGTACAGTTAGAAATGGTAGGTTTCGATATAATTCTAGGAATGGATTGGTTTCAGTTGTGTCACGCCTCAGTCGATTGTAGAATTCGGGTTGTTCAGTTCCAATTTCCAAACGAGCCAGTCTTAGAATAGAAGGGTAGTAGTTTAGTGCCTGTATGTCGATTATCTCTTACCTTAACGCCAAAAAGAGGTGAATGTAGAGGGTGGTGTAGCACATATTGAGGAAAAAGGAAAGGAAGTAGAAAAAGATGTTCATCGGCTTACTCTCTTAGGAGTTAGTTTTACTAACACATCAGATGGTGGTGTGATAGTCCAGAATAGATCAGAACCTTCATTGGTACTAGAGGTTCAAGGAAACAGGACAATGATCCTTTATTATTTCAGTCAGTATGTGCAACTCAACAATAGAAAGTAGTGGTTTTCTCCCAAGGGGTAGACGGTCGCTTATGTGTTCCTTAGGTGGATGACTAGGTGAAGCAGCCTTGATAGGGGCAGATTCAGTTCATGAAGCTATGGAGAAAGTACCACTCATTAGATATAGACTTAAGACAGTCCAGAGTCGCCAAAAATCTTATGCAGATGTAAGGAGAAGGGACCTAGAATTCCAAGTAGATGATTGGGTTTTTATAAAAGTATCGCCTATGAAAGGGGTGATGAGATTTGACAAAAAAGGAAAGCTCAGTCCTAGATATGTAGGCCCTTGCAAGATCTTGAAAAAGATTGGTAGAGTGGCATATGAGTTAGAGTTTCCAACTGAACTAGCAACATCGCATCCAGTTTTACACATTTCGCTATTGAAGAAGTGTGTGGGTGATCAAGCATCTATTGTACCTTTAGAAAGTGTGGATGTGAAGGATAGTCTCACTTATAGAGAGGTACCAGTTGAAATCCTTGATCGTCAGGTTCAAAGGTTGAGAAACAAAGAAATCGCTTCAGTCAAGGTTTTGTGGAGGAGTCTGTCCGTAGAGGGAGCTACTTGGTAAGCAGAAGCAGCCATGAAGTCCAAGTACCCTCACCTCTTTCCTTCCAATTCCACTCCAGCTTGAGGTAATAGTTCATCATTAGCTTTTCAGTCATTCTTGCGAATATTCAGTCTTAGTATTTTTTTCCTTCAGTCAGCCTTGCATTTTCAGCGTATTTGCATGTTATTGGAACTCAATTCAGTCAGAAATTAGTTTCTAGTACTTAGTGGTAGGGATTGCAGCTTCTTCCCTCCATACTCAGCTAGTTTAGTCTTCATTTGAGGATGAATGGTCTCAAGGGGAAGATAATGTAACACCCCGTATCCAAAATAGCCCAAAAATCTAGATTTTGAGAAGTTGCAGGTGTAACCCACTGTTGCCATCCACGGACCGTAGGTTAAACTACGGCCCGTGTTGGTGCTCCGTGGTTCACCACTGCAACTCCTCCTTAAACCTAGCTTAGAAAATCAGCTAAGTCTCGACCCATGGACAGAGCCACGGTCCGTAGGTTAGACAGTGATCTGTGGTCAATGTCTGTAGATTAAGGCCCACTTTACCCAGCCTCTGACAAAAACGACGGCCGACCAGAACGGACCATCGTTTAATCCACGGTTCGTAGGTCTGACCATAGGTGAGGGTCAGCAGCCAGTTAGAGGAAAATTGTTGATTTGGTCAACTTCAAATGGTCATAACTCCCAACACAAAACGAATTATGTGTCTCATAACCTATAATATGATATATAATTGAATCCTCTTTCCAACGCAATCAAATTTGCTAATATTCGACCTCCGAGTAAAGAGTTATGCTCATTTTAGTGGATCCCTAGCAGGCGGACTTGACCTACGACTCCAATCTACGGACCGTAGATTGACCTACGGCCCGTAGGTCCCGTCCGTCGATCACTCCGACAGCAGTTAATTCAGGGGACTTTTGGTGTTTTCTTATGTCGTTGGACTCCTAAGCTACGTCGTTTAGACCCTAAATTATAAGGTTTTACGCAATTTAAGCCTAGAAACATAACTAGAACTTACCTAAGTCAGTTTATTCTTCAAAACATAGAAAAATTAGAACACTAAGAGGAGAAAGAGGTCAAGAACCCTAATTCAAGGTAGCAAGTTTCCTCCAGTTGTATCCTTGAAATCGAAGGATTTCTTCATGAAATTCATCACCGGGTATGTGGGATTTCAAGTGGGTTCCTTTTGCCCATTAGGTCCCTAGAACTCAGTCAGTTTCTTGATTCTCTTACTATGAATAGACCTAGGGTTTCTAAAATTTCAGCAGATTATCATGAATTACTTATGAATATGTCCCAAATCAGATTATCATGTTTGTACTCAGTTTATTGCATGAATTTTAGAACCCTAACTATGTATTTCTTTAGTACTTGAATTACACATGCTAGGTCACACATTTCTTCATATATACAAGCTCTAGTTTAGAACACCACATTATCAGTATATTTCTGCATAAACCTTATTTTGAGTATAAATCTTGAGAAACTTCATTTAAGACCACACTTGAGTTTTAGATTGAGTTTTTGAGAAAGTTAAGATGAGTTTTGAGAAAGAGCTTCTAAAACATTATTAGTATGACAATCGAGTAGGTCACCAATGTATGAACAGTATGGTATCTAGATATACCATCAATGTTTATTTAGTATAACTTCCCAAGTCATCAATGATCATACTATAATATGATTTTGAATTGTTTTCTAAGAAGGAGTTTTCAAGTATTGAGTATCTACATGTAAGTATTTTGAGCTATTCAGTATTTCAGTCATAATGTAATCAGTTATACATGCCTCAGTTTATGAATGCATCATTGTCATATTAATTGTTGCACTCTCAGATTGCATGTTCAGTTTTGAGTGTCCATTATATACAGAAACTCAGTCATAATGTGTTAACCACTTAATCTATTTGGAAGTAGCATAATACCGAGTTAGACTAGGGTTCAGCGTACCCATATAGTCCCGAAACTACGAGCCACGTAAGTGTAAGTACCCTCATTGGGCAATATCAGTTAGTGATCATGCCAGTCATGCCTCTATACCTTTGGCCGGGTATATTGGGTCCTCTCGGTGGGGCATATATATCGGACTCCACATTTAGCTCATGTGGTTTTATTGTCGGTTATTAGTAGCTCCCACAGTTCACTCAGATTATATTGCATTTACCCCATTTACAGTACAGTCAGTATTCAGTTTTAGCGTGTTATAAATTTTGTCATTGCATTTAGTTAGCTCAGTATTCAGTATCCATATCATGTTCAGATTATGCTCTCGCTTTATTGCTTGTTCAGTTATATATTTATTTCAGATTTATTCTATAATGCATGCTCAGTACCTTTCAAGTATTGATGCATACATGCGCTACATCTTCTCGTGATGTAGGTTCGGGCTCTCAGCATCCAGATCACGCTTAGATCGATTCTGGATCTCCAGTTCAGAGGAATCATTGGTTAGTCCTCATTCTTCGAGTACTAGTGACATGTTTGTCTTTTTAGTATTTTTAGTCCTTTAGTTTTAGTTTTACTAGACTTAGCTGGGGCATGTCCCAGCCTTTCTAGTCAGTTAGAGGCTATTTTCAGACATAGTTAGATTCAGCTTAGTATTGAGTTAATATTTTCATTGTATTAAACTGATCTATTTTCATTCATCTCAGTTATAGTATATGGGTATTCCCCATTTTTATCATTTTATTTATGATTATAGCTTCCGCATCAGTTTATTATTCAACTTATCTTTAGTATTCTCATGATCATGCCAGTAGGGTTATCTTGGGATTAGTTGTGGTCCTAAGCCCCGTGTCTGCGTCTCGGGGTAGTCTCCGGGCGTGACATCAAGTAAATCTTAGTACCATTTCTTATCCACAAACTAATGGAAAGGTTGAGCATACTATCAATACTATCGAAGATATGTTACGTGTCTACGTATTAGATTTTAAAGAATGTTGGGATGATCATCTACCCCTTATTGAGCTTACTTATAATAGTAGCTTCTAAGCTAGTCTTCAGATGCTCCTTACAAATTATTATACGCGTAAAAGTTAGGTCACCGACATGTTAGTTCGCGGCCGGGAAAGTAGAGTTGCTAGATCCCAATCCAATCCAGCAAGCGATGGAAATGTAAATCTTAAAAGAGAAAGGTTGAATACACCACAGAGTCGGCAGAAATCTTATACAGATATTCAACAGTGAGAATTAGAGTTTAATCTAGAAGATTAGGTTTCCATGAAATTATCACCTATGAAAGGCATCCTGCGATTTGGAAAGAAAGGAAATCTTTGTTCCAAGTATGTTGGTTCATAATAAGATTATTTGAAGGATCTATAGGGTGGCATATGATCTTGATTTTCCTTCAGAGCAGTCCATATACTGTTTCTTGTATCTATGTTGCGAAAGTTCATTGGAGATCCTTCACATATTATGTCCATTGAGGATATTTTCATCGCTAAGGACTTATCTTATGTTGAGGTACCTGTGGCTAATTTAGATTGACCGGTAATAAAGCATCGAACTAAAGAATTGGCTTCTATGAAAGTGATATGGAGGAATAACAATGTCAAGGAAATGATTTAGGAGGCCAAGGAGGAATTGAGGAAGAAGCACTCCCAGGTATTTACGACTTAAGGTGAGTCACATTTTCAATATTGAAAATTATTCCTTTACAACAACTTCACTGGATTTTAAATGACTTGAAACTGGACTTTATATATTTTGTCGAGAGAAAGCTATATGAAGCCTAGTAGTTGAAATGCTCTGAATTGGATTTAAGTTTTGCGAATGTAACAAATATATCCTTGCAAATAACAAATTAGAGGCAAAGAAGTGCAACCAAGGAATTGTCTTGAACAATTGACGGACGAATGTTCTTAGTGTGGGAGAATATGAGATCCCCATTTTTTTTGTGCATAATACGCATAGTGTGGTGTGGTTATATGAGGTGTATATGACTTATTAGAGCACTTTAGGTGAATAAAAATTCAAATGGATGGTAATATCAAAGAAATAAACTAATGTTTTAGGTCTAAGGAATTCCTTAAACAAAGATTTGGGTTAAAGAAATGACTTGTATAGCACCTTGACCGCTTAGAAAGTTTAAAATAATCGGTAGTTTTGGGATAAGACTAAGAGTATCTAATATTCTAAGTGTAATGTGTAATGAGGTATAATATTATCACAATGGTCATATGTTAAGTTTTGAAGTCATGCAAGTTGTGAAATAAAAGTCGACAAAAGTTCTCACAAATTTCTTTAATAAATTTTCTAAAATTTGGGTCAAATACCTCAATTTTTCTCTCCCAATATATAAGGATTTAAAAGGGAAACGATATACCAAACCAAATTTCTACGAGTCTAGTTTGGAACACACAAATCTCACGTCAAACCAAAATCAGAGTAAAGTGTTACGAGTGTTTCACCACAGACTATCTAGGTTGAAACTGGGTTGCAACCTGGATTGGGTCAAAAGGAAGTATAAAGGCAGCATTTTTGATGTTTTAAGACATAAAAACATTTCATTTCAGTTCTTAAACAGAGAGAAATCATTAGAGAGGGTTCCAATGGATTTCTTGAGTGATAAAGGTGTGTTTGTAGCGATTTCAACAATAAAGTTTGCCCTCGTGGCTAGAAATGTGATCTCTATGTATGATCATCATTTTCCCCTTCTATTAACTGTGCTTGGAGGTAGTTTTGGAATATAGAAATTGGTATTTCTTGGTAGTTCTTCAAGCTTAACACTTAGTTTGCTAAGCTACCCATCTTGGGACTCTTTTATGATCATTTTTGTAAAGTTCTACCAAGGTTTCATCAAGTTATAATCCTGTGAAATATCTACCAATTTAATATCGTAATAAATTGTTTATAGGTGTGATAAGTTGCATATATATAGTGTTTGAAAATCTTAGGACATAAGGGACAACGTATGTGAAGGAACTACGGGCATTTGGTTCGTTGGAAAGGAATGTTAAGGGTAAACTTTGTCCTTACTTTTAGCATGAATTTTGGGAAATTACTAAAACGTCAAATGCAACATTAAACTTCTGTATTGCTAGAAAGACCTTATGTGAAAGGAATTTGGATCACAACTAAAGTATTTGATGAGTCTATTATATTGTTATTCTACTCGTCTGGTTAAATAGGATATTCAGCATCTACATGTCATTTCGTTGACTTTCATGATTATATGACCATATGTTTGAATTCTTATTCGTATTTGGTTGTCTGACTTAAAAGCATTATGAAGGGACATTAAGAATTTGCAACCAGACATCCTTCCTCGCTAAAGTATATTTTGATAAACTTTAAAGTAACACGTTGATTTCCAAAACACTCACATATAACTTGTTTGTTTAAACTACTAAAGAACATGGTTTTTTGAAATACTCTCTTTTACAAATTATTATGGAAATACGTATAGAAACTAACTGAAGGTCCTTACGATCTTTATGAACATCTACGGGTTTAAGCTACCTTTCTAAATTCATCTTAAGTGTTTAAGTTTAATAAAAAAACATGTGAGGTTCTACTACGCCTTTACAAGTTACACAAAAATGATTATGAGAATAAGTGTACCAAAGAGCCAAAATGGCTAAATTCTTATGGCATACTAAATGAATTCAGAGTTCATATCATGGCATATTATATGCATTAACTCCGAGCTATGTTATATGTGTATGGTACATATGGCCACAAGTTGGCAAATATGATATCGGTTAGCTAGTAGAACAGACCACCATTGCCAGCATTTAGTTGGGTATGACATGACTTTGCATCTATATATATGTGTATGTGTTTACGACATTTGATTACACAAGCATACCATGTATATTTGATTACTATGAGGTCAGTTGTACACCATGAAGAGTTTTAGTTTTAGGTGAAATCTCTAGTACCTTTTTTATAATAGATATTTACGAATCTACTTTCCACCTTACATACTAGTATATTTTTATTTGTACTGACATCTCAATGCATAGGGATGCTTCATTTTTGTTTCATGTGAGCAAGTCCAGGCAGGGATTCTGATCGACCACTCCACTAATATTCAAGGTTCAACGATGAGTTGGTAAGATCCACTTTTTCTTTAGATATTAAAGGATGTTTAATTTTGTTGTACATGTTGGGTATAGTCGGGGCCTTGTCCCGACCAGTGCTTATAACACTCTTAGAGGATATTGTGGACACAATATTTTGGGTTTCTTTCTGCAGCTTATAGCCTCCAAACCATAGGTTTGGTATGTGCATATATATATATATATGTGTGTGTGTGTGTGTTTGTGTTTGTGAGTGTGTGTGTGCGCGTGCGCGTGTGTGTATGTATGTATGTATTTCTTCAATTAAGCCCTCGCCGTCCATCCAATGCTTCATTACTTTGGCTTGTCTACCTTAATTTATGACTTATTGTTATTCAAGTTGTGACCTTAATGGTTCAGTCTTAATAGCTCAGATGTTGTGTTTCCCGAATTTTTGAACCCATAGTTTAGTCAGCTAGTATGTTTCATGGGCTAATTTTTTTGAATAAGGTGTCGAGTGTTAGTCGTGCCTCCCCTAGATTGGGGCATGACAACACATTGTTACATAAAACCCAAGTTCCACAATAAAATCAATACTACACTTCCTCGGCACTCTAACCTAGTAAAAATGTCCCTTTCCATCGCATTCTTGGCTTGACTTTTCATCACTCCCTTGATGTGACTTCAGGCGATATAGGTCGGGCTCGCCGACCTGTTCACCGATGTGCCAAGTCTTCCTTCATCTCGACTTTTTAGTTTGCCTTTTCACCAATCATTCTGTAACTTTGGGTGAGCTAATTCTCCATTGCCGATCCAGTCGATGAATCGCCAAATTGTCCTTTCTATCGTTGAGTTGGCTTTGTCCCTGGGCTAGCCTGCTGTAACTTTTGGTGAGCTAAAGAGCCACTCGGCGAGTCGCCGAGTGGTCTTGGCGATCATCAGCCTTGCTTGTCTTCAACCTTTTCAGCTTTTTCGCTCTTTTTTGTCCGGTAATGTCCTTGTCTTGCTCTTTTGCCTTCATAGCTGCAAATTAGCACTTTAACATCAGTTTGGAGCATAAAATAGGAATTGAGGACACTAAACTCTTTATATGAAGCCCTAAATTAGTCAAAATCCTCGACTCATCAACACCCTCAACTTAGACTTTTGCTTGTCCTAATGTAAAACACAAGATCAATAAATTCAACAAAGATGTCTACAAATAGTGCTACTCAAGACTCAACATGAATGAACGTGAGGTTCAATCTACCCACGCAATGTTCAATTGTGCACTACAAGTTTCAAACTTTGATTATCCATCATCAAATAGAACTCAAGCTCACAATGCTTGCTTCAAATGCAAATTCAAGCTCAACAAGAGCATTTGAATGCCCTCACATCAAGAATGATTCCATGCTCACACAAAGATAATCAAAATTTCAGAATTTAGGAAATAAAAGCAACTCTCACACTCTCAAAGATAAACACATGTATGATTTTCCCCATAGGCTTGCCCGTATTTTCTAATCAACATGACATTAAGCTCAATTAAGATCACAAAGGTCTTTCAAGGCTTGTAACGGGGCTGAGGGTAAAGGTATGATCATTTTGGCTTAGTGACTTCTACCTTCATGAAGCGTGGCCTGCATTTCACTTTTTCTCCTTTTCTTTCTCTTTTTTTTTATTTTCACAATCCACCCTATGTTCTTTTAGGCATGACTCATTGGATACCCCATTTCTTTTATCCATTATACAAACTTTATTTCAACAATTCTTTCCTTTTTTGATATTTTTTTCTTCTTTCACTTTTGTTCTCTCTTTTTTTATATGGAGGGGTTCCATTTTTTTCAACATGATACTTCAAGGGAGAATTTCTCAAACTTCTTGACTCTCCTCCCTTTTTTACCACACCCCAACTTAGGCTTTTTTAGCCTAAGTTGGCTATTCAGAAGGACCAATACTTCATGAATATTTTAGGTGGGAAGGAAAGAGGCCAAATGTGCTTAAGTTTCATCCAAAGAAAAGGATAGGCTCAAATGGTGTCAAGCAAGGTTCACACTCTCACAAGGTGGTCACAAAGTGATATAATAGCAATTTTGGTTCACTCTCCACAAATTGTGCCTAAGATCATCTCTATCATTCACCTACATTAGTCGATTGGACAAACGGGGCAAGTTCTAGGTATTATAACACACACATTTCAAGATAACCTCACCACACATGGAATTCAACACAATCATCAAACAAGACTGTAAAATTTTAGCTCGTGTGCAACGATTATCACAAGATTCATTTCAACAACCGGCCAGTAACAATGAGATGCTAAGAGTTCACATATGATTTATGCAACTCAAATTTGCCTCATTGGAATCGCACACACATATCGTTCAATCAAGAGCACTACTCAAGTCATTGGTATTAATCACAACCGACATTCAAATTTGCAAGAGAACGGCCACATTCGCAAACATCAAGAGGTGACAAATTTTTAATTTGGGTCGAAACCAACATTCACCTTAAAAACCAATGGATGAAAAACCAATAGTCACAAACAAAATCAAGCATTCACAAAAAAATTATCCATAAA
This sequence comes from Solanum gracilifrons, assembly GCA_029582605.1. NCBI lineage: Eukaryota > Viridiplantae > Streptophyta > Magnoliopsida > Solanales > Solanaceae > Solanum > Solanum gracilifrons. The sequence goes on from JAJOOH010017691.1 coordinate 25,775, forward strand.
AACAACCCAAAAGAGGCAAGTATGAATATACCTCATCCCGCCAAACAAAACTAGCAATTGTCCTCAAATGTGAATAAACTAAAAAGTCTAAAAATAAAGTTGAAAGACAGTCAAAATCCCCCAGTCACGCTCAGCCTGAGGTGAACTCTGCATATCTGTGACTCCCTCAGTCTAGGTATCAGTGCCCGGCTCAGTTCCATCATTTGCTCCACTAGAGCCCACCATAGATGTATCCCGAAGAGACTCCCACAAGGTTGTCTGCACCATCGCGCCCTCGAGGTCCTCCATATCATCATACACTGCTGCATCTCATGTACCAAGCTACTCATCATCAGTCACGAGAGCATCTGACTCGGCATCATCGTCAGCCATAGCAGCATATCCAGTCACAGTAGCCGGAGGGATCTCAGAAATGGATTGTAACTCTGTGCTCGTGACCTCGGGAAGGTCCATCATGCCGAAGAACATAGACAGATCTGTGGATTTGAGCTCATCCACATCACGTCTCAGGCCAGTAATAACATCTCTCAAGGCCGTCACATCATCAGATTGACTCTTACCCTGCTCAGATTCTTCCACTCTCACCGTGAGGGCATCCAATGCGAAGCCATGGGTAGTAATCAGCTCTGGTTCTCTCTTAACTCAGCCTGGATAGGAATCCAATACAACAACAATGGCCCTATCAAGTCTCAATCATCCCAGCAACAGCAGCCTCTACTCGGGAGGCACGCACATCAGCAGATTGGGCGAGATGACCCATCTTGAACAGCATATCTTGGGTCAATGGGGGCCGAGAAGTAGCAGCAATAGAGGGAGGAGCAGCAGCAGAACTATAAGGGACAAAGTTAGAGGTGGCAGGGGTTCTAAAGGCATACCGGCCTGAGTAGGAGGGACTGTGTCTGGATCGAGCATCTCTACATCAGCAGTCGGGGAAATGTCCACCGGCACAGCACTCCTCCTCACAGCCTCGTCCCTAGTGTACTCGGCCTCGATCCTTCGGATGTCAGTAGAGGAAGTGGGAGTTACTTACACATTCGGCACAACTCTTTGATCAACAACAGGAACGGGAGAGAAGTCTGACTCTGCTTGGCCCTCATGGCCATTTCCTGCTCGATAATAAGGTCGAGATTTAGTCTATCCTGGTCCATGATGCTTCCCAACAATGCAGCCTTCGGTTGCCTGAGTATAGACTCATTTTGTGAGGGCATCAAAGTGTTGTTGATAAATCCGAACCAAAACCTGGCAGCCACATTCAAATCCTTCTTCTCTATCAAAACTCCTGCCTCAATCCATGGCGGTGTGATGTCAATGATTAGACGAGCAAACCAACCCTTCAAGTCATCCAGGTTATTCGTCTGCATCCGACCCACCAAGAATTGGATAACATTCATCGTACACCCTAGCACCTTATTTATATCGGTGTTGCTGCACTTCACCTTTCTTCCCCGCACCACTACATGGTCCACTGGTGCGCATGAATTGGCCTTCTTATTTCCCTTAGGCACCAACTTCCCATACTCTGCATAGAATTCACGAACCCAAGAAGGAATGTATGAGCCTCGGGGCCAGATAAAGATCTCAAATTTGTGGAACTTGATAGTGTTCCATACCTCCGGGTACCTGTCTACTAATACGTCTATAGACAATCTCTTCTCCTCAAGGATGGTCTATAATCCCACAGCCTTAAGTCTGTTCAACGACCGAGGAGGGGGTGCTTGAACTGGTGGCATCGGAGATACCTGCTCGACCGTCTGTGATGGAGGTGGAGGAGGTGTAGAAGGCACCAGGATCCTGTCTGGATCATGGAGTGACTTAGAGTGCAACTCCACTCTCCTCGTATGTAATATATGGTCGTCCTCCGGCTCAGATACGAAGACTGGTAATCTATCCCCCCGAGTTTCCCTCACTGTCTAACTCTGATGTAGTGAGGTGGGAGGCATAGATGCCCATACTGTCTGAGCTCATCTTCGCTAGAGTTGGTTCAGCAGGCCCTTTGCCTTTTTATGTACCCTTCCCACCTATTGGAGGAAATCTAGCCTGAGTAGCCCGCGCGGGCGCAGCATCCTCATTTATCACAATTCCCCGTGCTTGCTTAGGGGTGGTTGATTCCTTCCTAGTACCATAGGTCTGGTCATACCTACAAAACAACGTTGAATAAATCAATACGTTAAAAATAGTTTGAAAAATTATCAAAATTTCAAAATGTGTAGGAAAACTCGCCGAGTAGTTCGGCGAGCCAAGTCAGGCTCAACGAACTTTCCAAAATAAAATTGCTCAGAATTCAGCACAAGTCGGCGATGTCCATGGCCTTTTGGAGATTCACCGACACCGGTCGGCAAACTAAAAGTAGCTCGCCGAATGTTACACAATATTTTCTAAAATTTGGGGTTTAGAAAGGGTGATCTAACAAACATTCGGCGAGTCGCCGACTGAATTCGGTGAGTCTCCGAGTGAACTCGGAGAGTTCATACATATCGCTGAATGTTATAGAAACATTTCATCAAATTTGGAGAATAAAAAGGTGATCCAAGAGTCATTGGGTTAATCGTTGAACCATTCGGCGAGATAAGGTCCTTCGTGCCAGTTTTTGACCCCGACCTCCAATTTCTAACCCACAGCCCCCAAGAATTAAATTAAATACCTATTCTATGCAATTAAGGTTAGACCCATACCACTAATGACCTCGGGGTACTCAGACTTCCCCCGATTTGTCCAAAATTGACCAATCGACATCTTTTGCCCTTAAGAATGACGTCACCCGCTCTATTATTGGGAAGAATCAATCGATCGGTGCATTTGGGATTACTCAGACTTCACCCACACCAGACGCAACATATAATCAACATATACCCATAATTTCAATGAGTTAACACACGAGATTCGACAATTATAGGCTAAAACCTGCATAAACAAGATACGACAATGGCACACTCTAACAAAAACCATTCAAACAATCAAGATGACGCAGATAATTCAACAAGGATACGAGCATGCATTTGGAAACTACTAAAAACAAAGATTTTGAATTTAAAATGGTTGAGGCCTTTTGTACCCTTCAATTCGTACGCCAATCGTCGACACCCACTTATGTCGCCGATCATTTGGTGATGCGCCGAATGACTCTTTTGTCCGCCCAATGTTACAGAATCCCATCCAACACATTAGTTAAAACGGTGGTCTAGATTGGGCTCTTCAACCTGTTCGGCGAGTCGCCGACTAGAACCTAGGCCCGCCTAATTGCTCCTCTTCCCAAAACTTCGAATTTTCAACCTGCACATCCAACACCCGTTATTCAAACAAAAATAGTAAAAACTAAAAACCTGGGTTTCCTTCCAAGAAGTGCCTTGTTTAACGTCGTGGCACGACGAAGACACGCTTTCAAGGTTCATTTTTGGGTTGACCATGGTATCACTCGGTAGACCACACTTTTACCTTGGGTTTAAATGGTACAAGATTTGACCCATCTGTGTTTCCAGCTACTTAACGGACACTGAGTGAGAAGTAGCCATCTGGTTCAGAGAAGAGATGTCATCTTTCATTTCCTTTAAAACCTTGTCTGATCCTTCCACTTTGTTGAGAATACACGCAGGCATATCTTCTGTGCGGAAATTTTCAGGATCATGTATTTGCTCTTTTGGCTTTTGACGCTCATGGGGGGTACATAGCGATCCTTGTCGCCATCCCTCTCCCTCCAGTTTGTACCACGGTCACATCATTTCCTATTACGGTTTCTCCAACCTTCATCACGCTCTCTATTCCAACCTTGGTTCCCGCCTGGCCTTGGATAGTTCGGACAGAAACCTCCTCTTTGATTTGTCAGAAAATGCACTTTCTCACTGTACATAGCCTCAAAGTGTGCATCATCAAGGTTCACTCCACTAACTCCAACGACATGCACAGCCTTAGAACCACTTACCATGACATGCTTCGACAATAAATCCATTTGGGACATCATCTTTCCCATGTTTTCATCCCTCTCTTGGTCTTTTTCTATTTGTTCCTTTGTCATTCTGAAATTCAAAGGAGACACTTAATCTTCCTTAGTGTACCAAGCATGGTAATCTTTGTCATTCTATCAAGAAGATTAGATGTTATTTCAAACGATTGTTGCATGATTCCTCTTTGAACGAGCTGGTCAGCCACACATTTGTTCACTAAATCTAGACTCCGGTAGAAATGTTGTAACAACACGTTGTTCGAGAGTCCATGAGTTAAACATTGGAGCAGTGACTTCTGGAACCTCAACCATGTATCATGAATTGGTTCACCATCCAATCGTTTGAAGTTTTGAATAATATCTCTCAATGCCATCATCTTCGAGGGAGGGAAAAATCTTATATAGAACGCAGCAGTAAGCTCTTCCCAAGAAGTGATTGAGTCCCTTGGTAGGTCGTCTAGCCACTTTGTTGCCTTCCATATTAGAGAAAAAGGGAACAAGCGAAGTCAGACTGACTCCGGAGAGATGTTCTTGAAAGAAAACGGACCATACACGTCCACAAAGTTCTGAATGTGGTCATGAGGATCCTTAGCTAAACCTCCAAACAAACCCTTCGTTTGCAACAGTTGCAACATAGTGCTAGTCACATGAAATACCACATTGCCCACAACCGGAGGCAACCGAATAGCACCCGCACTTCCAACTGATCTTCATTGACATCGTGTAAGTTACTGATGTCATCATTGTGTTCAAGTTGTCTAGCATTGCTCTCGTTAATACTCATCCCGTCGCTTGTTCAAGAGCAGCCAACGACAAACAAAAATAAGTTGATTCAACTACAACAAGATTAGTTCACAACTAAACTTCACTTAAAGAATTCTAAACACCACTCCATGGCAGCGGCACCATTTTTTGATAACGCTCAACTACATTTCATCCAATTCTAAGTGTAGGTGGTCGCAATCAAGTATAAACCCAACGAAGAGTTAGGGTCAATCCCACAAGGAGTGATACAATAGAGAATTCAATTACGAATTGAAAGGAGTGTTCTAATCGTTTGTAGAAGTAGATATTATCAAAACAATTAAAGTAAATTGCAGGGATTTGACAACTAGTGTCAATTGGGGGGATTAGAGTGAACAATTAACAGCTACGAAAATAGGGGAGTAATCAAGTAAAGAGGGATCCTTGAGGATGTGATCGATTAAATGCCAATTTCGCTATATGGGTGATTATTATTTACTAAAAGACGTTGAATCTTAGTGGGTAGGCTAGGCTTTAAGTGTAACAGCTATTTTTCAATCAACTATTACGAGTCAAACGAGTTCTCTCGAACCTCGACAAGCCCAACAATTTAAACATCCCAAAACCTCAATTAATCAACTCTCTCAAGCTAGATTGGTAGGATCGAATTCAGACCCACTTTCTCAAGTTGAATCCACAATAACCCAATCACTACAATCATCAATTGATAATTTTAATTCTAAAACCTCTTCTCAAGCAAGCCTAGAATACTAAGCTAGAACTGTATTTCCAACTATAATTCATCAATTAAAACTCAACTATCAATTGAACCCACTTCAAATCAACAATTAAATGAGTAAATATTAACACCCATAAGCTAATTGAAACATTTAATAACATAATCACACCCCCAAGAATGAGGGTTGTAGCCAAACATTATAAAAAGCATGAAAATGTTAGCAATTATATTTTCCATCAGTTTGGGTAACAAATTGCAGGTCTTCACAATGCTCAAAATCAGTTCCAAATCAAAACCCAACTCTAAATTCCTACTCCAAAGACTAAAAACAATGTTTAGAGTGGCTTAGATCAAAAACCCAGAATTAGATTGTAAGCAAGATCTCCAAAACTTTAGAACTCTGTTACATATTTTACAAGTCGCATTTATACTTTCCCAAATATTTAGCTTTAGGACTATTTGGCGGAATAAGTCGAGCATCGTCGACCAGGTCGGCAATGCGCCAAATGTCCCTTTCCATCGCCTTCTTGGCTTGGCTTTACATCACTCCCTTCTTGTGACTTTAGGTGATCCAGGTCGGGCTCGCCGACCTGTTCGGTGATGCGCCAAGTCTTCCTTCATATTGCCTTTTTAGTTTGCCTTTTCTCCAATCATTCTGTAACTTTGGGAGAGCTAAGCCTCCATCGCCGATCGAGTCGGTGAATTGCCAAATTGTCCTTTCTATCGCCGAGTTGGCTTTGTCCCTGGGCTGGATTGCTGTATCTTTTAGTGAGCTGAAGATCCACTCGGCTTGGCGATCATCAGCCTTGCTTGTCTTCAACTTTTTTAGTTTTTCCGCTCATTTTTCCCTGATAATGTCCTTGCCTTGCTCTTTTGCCTTCATAGCTGCAAATTAGCACTTTAACATCAGTTTACAGCATAAAATAGGCATTGAGGACACTAAAACTCTTTATATTTAGCCCTAAATGAATTGAAATCCCCGACTCATCAAGGCATAAGGGAAAAGCACAATTCTAAAGTCCCAAAAATGTTCAGTTCATATATAAGAATCATTTAAGCCTAATCTTACCATATAATCAACCCTAATGATCATGGAATTTATAAAATAAAGAATATAACCAAGATAAGTCTAAAAAGGGTAAGTTGTAACGTATCTCAAAGTCGAACTCCAAACACGAACCATCACTCAGAAGCATTTTTATTTTGAAGAGCCTTGGATCATTGTCACTCTATCAAAAACACATTTTACAAGTCAATATGGGACTAACGATACTCATATTGATAAAATGAAATTCAGATGTCAAAAGTTGACCCTTAGACCCATCAATGAAATAGATTAATCCACAATCATGCTCCCATCGGGTTAAGTATTCCATGCTTTAAAATTGAGCAAAGACGAGTAATTTTGAACCTTAAATAGTCCAAAAATCTCAATTTAAAGATTAAAAGAATCATGAAATGAAAGGTCCAATTCAAAGATGAAACGTGAATTTAAAGCTTAGACGAATAATAAAAGAGATGGGGAGAAGTTTTACCTCAAAATAAACTTAAATGATCAAGAAATGGTGAAAATATTCTCTAGCCGAGCTTCAACAATGGAGGAAATATGTCTTCTAAGAGTTAGAAAATGAAAGATAAAGAAGCTTTAAAATACTTTGCAATTGTTATTTGGTGGACATTCATCGCATGTGCAATGGCGCAGGTGAGAAGAAGTCCCCGCAGGAGTGGAAGCCATTAACTTCACCCATCTACAAGAGCGGCCACGATCCTGCAGGTGCATCCCCGCCTGAGCACCCAAGCTCCGAAGCAGCAGCGGCCACTGACATCACCAGCTTTCACTGGTGAATCTAGATCTCCGTTGGAGTGGATCCACAAGATCATCTACATGAACAGCTTCAACTAATTTACAAAATCCTCGAATAAACTTTTAGGATTAATTTTGAGTCCTGGAACACAAATTGTCATGCGACCCAACTAGAAACGATATTTTGAACTCAACAAAATTGACGAAACAACCATCCTACGTTATTTTTGATGAAATATTGACCAAAGTTAACACTTTAACTAAAATAACAAAAAAACAAGCACCGTAAAATCAAATTACAGACCTCAAGACCCAAACCAAAGGTCCTACTAGACCAAAATCAATATTTTGGAGCCAACGGCAATGAAGAAATCTCATCCAAGCCCATTTACCGATAATATTGATTGAAGTCAACCCTTTCAAAACAACATCTCCAAACTAGGGAAAACTGAACCAAAACTCTCCCGAACACCTTGGGAACCAAGCCACCCATCCCAAAAAACCACAAATATATCACAAAAGTTATGGGAAGGGAAAAATATTAAAAACATGCAAAAGAAAGTAAATGACCATGAGGGTCATTACAAATTCCACAACTAAAAGAACTTTCGTCCTCGAAAGTTAAAGAAAATGAAGTACCTGAAGGCTAAATAAGTGAGGACATTTAGTCTACATGTCAAGCTCGGCCTCCCAAGTAGCCTCCTCGATCAGGAAGATGCCTCCATTGAACCTTAACCGAAGGAATATAACCTCAACTTCCTAACCTTCTTCTTGTCTAGAATAGCCAAAGGCTCCTCTTCAAAAGCGTATGGCTTATCAAAATGAACTGAATTCCATCGAAATAAGTGAGACTCATTCAATTCATACAGTTTCAATATGAAATCATGGAAAACAAGGTGAACATCCGAAAGAGTTGAAGGTAAGGCTAACTCATAAACCACCTCTCCAATGCATCGTAAAATCTCGAAAGGTCCGATAAATCTAGGTCTAAGCTTGCCTTTCCTCCCTAACCTCATCATGCCCTTCATGGGAAACACCTGCATGAATACTTGATCTCAAACCATAATTTTTAAGGCACACACTGGCCTATTGGCGCAACTCTTATGCCTACTATGGGTAGTACCAAGCTCTTCTAGATCACCCAAACTCTACCATGACTCTATCCATGAAATCACATAACAAGTCAGTGCCTCAAGGTCGAACCTCAAAATCATCAAACTCACCCATCAGAGACTAATACCTCCTACCATAGAATGCTTCAAATGGTGCCATCTAAATTATTGAATAGTTGCAATCATTATACGCAAACTCTGCCAAAGCCAAAAACTGGTCCCACTGACCTCCGAAATCAATCACACATGCCTAAAGCATGCCCTCAAAAATCTAAATAGTCCTCTCAGACCGACTATTAGTATGCAGACAAAAAGTTATGCTAATCTCAACTCAAGTAACCAACTCTCTTAAATCAACCTCCTTAAATGTGATGTGAATTGAGTACCATTATCTGAAATGATGGAAACCAACACCCCATCCAAATGGATGATCTCTCGAATGTATATCTGAGTCAATCTCTCTGAACTTTACGTAGTCTAAATTGGCATGAAGTGAGAAGATTTAGTCAATCTATCAATGATGAGTCAAACAGTATCAAATCTTCAAAAAGTAAATGGAAAGCCTACCTCAAAGTCCATTGTTATTTGCTCTCATTTCTACTCAGGAATGGATAGCTTCTAAGTCAAACCACCTGGCCTCTGGTCCTCATACTCCGCCTGCTGATAGTTCAAGCACATAGATACAAACTCTACAATATCTAGCTTCCTTCTACACCACCAGTAGTGCTAACTCAAATTACGATTCTCTTTGCTGCATCCGTATGGAAGAATATTGATCTAGGTTTATTTACGGATTCAAACACAATATTTTAGCTACTTTCTGAGTATAATCTTATTATTATCCTTGTGTTTATTGATTATATGTTGTGATGAGCTATTAGACATGATTAATTTCATTTTGGGCTCGAAACAACAAGAAAAGACTCATAGGATGGACTGGAATGCAAAATCAACTAATTCGAGCTAAATTGGAGCAAAAATAGCTACAAGAAGGTATATGGATGAGCCTTATAACAAACTTGCATGTCGAATTTCAGTTAAAATGGGTCGATATTCGACCCCCCAAATCAAGATTTTATTCTAAGAACCCTAAGACTATATTTTGTTAACTTAGCATAATTTCTTCATGTTTCTATCCTAAAAATCTACCCATAATTACATAAAAATTTCATTGAAAAGATGAGAATCATTATCTTCATAGTGTGAGATTAATACTCTTATTTTTCTCTTCTCTTTTCCTCTCTTTCTTTTCTTTTCTTTATCGGCATTCTGTTCTTTTTTTCATTTTGTACATCTTGGTTAAGCACAAACTAATTCTTCATTAAAAAATAGAAATATTACATTCTCCCTCAGTTAAAATAACGTTTATCCTTGAACATGTCTAAAAAAAAACTAAGGTGCCATGATATAAAGAATCACTATGCATATCTCACTTATACTCACAAAATTAAGTATCTTCTCTTAAACGCATTTGATCACCTCGAAAATCGTGTCATTTATCCACGCAAGTTATAAATCGAAGAGGTTTAAAAATGGTAAAGTTCACAACACGACTAGGAGGACAGTTACATTATCATAATTTACTTCAATGTCACACGTAGAAAGCTTGACAAGGAGAATGAGAAAAGGAATTGAAGTTGTGGCTGATGTGACTCAAACTAGGCACGATGCGACTCAAACCGGGCACGATGCCTACTAACATGAAGATCTCTCATCAAGTAGTTCATTACACTTGAAAATACACTCGTGTCTTGGAATACTAAAAACCAACTCATTACGTCCCCCTCTTCAGCAGAGGCGGAATATCAGTGACGGCGATGACCATGTGGAAATGAAATGCTTAAAGGGTATTTTGACTAGTTTAGGCGTGGATCACCGTCTAATTAGGATGTATTCTGACAGCTAAGTGGAATTATATATTGCGTAAAATTTGGCTTTTCATGAACATACCGAACACATTGAAGTGGATTTTTATTATGTTGGGGATGAGTTGCAATTTGGTAGTATCTCTCTGATCTACTTTCCAATGCATGAGCAGTTAGCTGATATTTTTACGAAGGTGTTGGGCAAGTCACAGTATGAACACTTATTTCAGAAGTTGGGTGTTCGGGATTCTCATGCTCCAACTTGAGGGGATAATATAACTATGGTAATTATGTATTTATAGTAAAATATAATAACTACAGAAATTGTAGTCCTATTAAGGTAAGGGAATATTATAGTACTATTAGGATGGAGTTTGCTTAAAGGAAGCTGATAAAATTGTAGACAAGAATCCTATATAATTATATATTCCTAGACTAAAAGAACTCAATGTCAAGATAATTATTACCCCCAGAGTTCACATTTGTTCCTGCATTTCTTTTACTGCAAACTTCAACAGGGCTCACTTGCTTAAACTTGCGTGGAAGCTCTACTTTAACCTGTCTTGGCACTTCAGGTGGGGTACTGGAACGAATCAGTGCCCAATTAACACCTTCAAAGAAAGGTTGTAGCTTTAACTCACTTGCTCCTCTTTTCACCCCGAGACGGTGTTGAGGCTCTTTAATGAGCAATCCTTGAATAAGATTGTAGCTGGCATTACTCGTTGCAGGAAAATCTGGAAACTTGAGCTGTTGTCCCACTACATTGAAAATAGTTGCCCTGTTTCCTGATCCCTTGAATGGGGTTTTACCATATAGTAATTCATACAGAAATATGCCAAATGTCCACCAATCAACTGCATTGCCATGGCCTTCTCCCTTGATAATTTCAGGGGCTAAGTATTCATGAGTCCCAACAAATGACATTGACCGTGCTGCAGTAGGTTCTGCAACTAGCTCAGGCATAGCATTAGCAGGAAAACCAGGCTCAGTTCGAGGCTTTTGTGATATCTTTTTGCTCTTTTGAGAAAATATTCGAGGGAGGAAGCATGTTGGCTGAATGCATGTAGATGTGGGAGCAATACAGGCTGGCTGCACACATAATGCAGCTCCTCGTTTAGAGGGATCATTAGATGATGTCCTTATGACCATAGGTGAAACTGAACATTTCAGGGATAGATCAAAATCCGAAAGCATGATGTGGCCATCATCACGCACCAGAACATTTTCAGGCTTTAAGTCTCGGTAAAGTACACCTAGCATGTGAAGATATTCGAGAGCCAATAAAACTTCTGCAGCATAAAACCTGTTGCATAAACAGGTTAATTAAACTCTGACTAAGGAACTCCACAGCTCAAGATAAACAAAAAGGGCCAAGATTCTCCAAAGCCCCAACGAAAAGTCGAAAACCAAAAGAAAAGGAAAAAACAGCTAGCATATAATGTCTAATCATATTCCTGGATTGAGCTTTACATCCTGCCCATACAACAGTAGCTATGTATCTATACAGAACTAGTTAGGGTCGACTACACAATTCCTCAACATTTGTTTCACTCCATTTGGACCCATACCTTTCTAATACTCACGAATTTTGTCTTTTAAGACAAATTAGGAGTTCTGTAATTGAAGAGGCTCTCTACATTTTGACCCTAATGTAAAAATACTGAACAAACCAAAATGCTCCAGGCAAACATCAGAATAATGTAGGTGCACCAACAATCCCAACTAGTTCATAAAATGTAGATCATATAATGATTTACACGTGTCATTCTTGCATAGGATCCATTATAATTTTCTTGGTATTGTTCCAGTTTCATATCCTACCCATATAATATGTTGTTATAATTATCCATCTTCTCTGGTCAATAATTGGTGACAGGAAAAAAGGAAAATGAAAAATAATAAGATCAAAAACAAAAGATGATTTCTTCACATCAGTCCAAGCCTTTGTATTCTGTATCACCCATATTTGAATTAGTGAAAGGTAGCGGGTAGCTCGTGGAATTAGCCGAGGTGCATGCAAGCTGGCCCAGACTCCACAATTATTAAGGAAAAACAAAAAAAAAAATGAATAAGAACAGGATCAAAAAATTGCAAAGACGGATCAAGAACTTCTTCACTATAAAAATCCTAATATAATAAACATCTAACTTAATGCTATATTTTCTTTGCCAGGAAGGAGAAAAGTTGAACCAAATGAGGCATTCCCTCTCAGCATATATTATTTACTCAGGCCTCAATTTTCATGGCATAAATAGAAACCAAGCCACAACAGTGTCTGAGTATCAGACATATCAACTGGTCAAGCACCACTACGAAATTAGCAAACTTCTGAACAATTTTCTCATATTTGGTAATATCTCTGAATTGTTCATTAAAAATATGGATGTCTAACCAAGAATAATATTTGGATGAAAACTAAGAACCAGAAGACACAAAGAAAAGTACATATTATGAGAACAAGACATCATGAGCTGTGAACAAGCAGGAGCCTTAAAATCATGAAATATTCAGAAAATCTCTATTTTCTCAAAATGATACATAGCTTGAGGATCTTAACACATTATGAGCATTTACCATTTGGCACTAAACAGAAATTGGGTAATAATCATTAAGAAACAATCAACTTCCTCTACCGGTACTAGCATGCAAAGCAATTAGAGAAACAAACTGTCAAAACAGTCCTTTCCCAGTAAAGCACGCGTATTGCCAACTTATGGAGTTTCAATAGATAAGAAGAGTGAATCAATGAGCCAGTAAGATGAATAACTATTTCCATTGCAGATAACTAACAAATTACCAAGTTCTGTTTCAAGAGAGATGGGCTTTATACCATACAAGGAATGTCAAACTAGTGGAGGATTACACTTATGTTTGGAACTTAGGTGTAAGAGCTTATCAAAAACAAGCTTAGAGGAGGTTTTATCTTTTGTTGCATATAAGAGAGAAGAATGGAACAAGAACTGTACCTTGCAGAGTATTCTGAAAAATGCTTCCCAGGCTGTCTTTGTCGTAGAGTATGTAGATCTCCTCCTGGGCAATATTCCATGACTAAACATGAAAATCTGTCAGTTTCAAAATGAGTATACAAGGTTGGTAAGAATGGGTGATCTAACAGCTGAAGGATTTCTTTTTCTGTCCGAGAACGGGTTAATTTTTTCCTACTTGCAAGCGATGCCTTATCCATCACTTTCATTGCAAAATCGCAGCAAGTCCCATTTAGCTCTGAAAGATAAACAGTGCCAATGTCACCACAACCAAGTCTTTTCACTAACCTAAAGTGACTCATGCCTAATATACCATCACGTGCCCGTATTGCAAGAATAGCCTTGCATCTGGGATCATTCCCTTTGTGCGGCTTATTGGCACTGCCGGTAATGTTACTCCAGTTACTATCATCACTAAGTTCACTGCTATCACTTTCCCTGCTAAAGCTAGTTTTAGCACTTTCTAGTGAATCCCCTTGAATAATCAGTTTAGTGCCCTCACAGTTTCCATCCATAATAAGCAAGCTTTCACTCAGCATCCGATCACTCCTATATGTTCTTGTGCAGCTGTTTGGAATGCTCATAGCTGTGCCAACACCAGCACTATCAATGCTACTATATGGACTGACATTGCTGCTTGGTGATAATGATGCATCCCAAAGACATTCTTTTTCTTCAGAATCAGGGGGTAGACTTGCTAACATATTTTGAGATTGACGAGGAACCATAAATGGAGAGGATACTACACCAAGATCATTTGGATTTTCAGCCCATCTCTCTGCAGGTGAAAAAAGAAATGAACTAGGTTTCATGTTAAGAACCTCGATTGAAATATCATCCAGGGAAGAATCCTTCAGAGACATGTTTTTCAATAGGCATTTACCATCTACTTTATTAGGACCAATTGGTACATAGACTGGTTTCATTAGGTCGGTATCAACAGGTTCTGGAGGATGACTTGCTCCATAGAATGTCATAAAGCCACTATCTTCAAGTGAGTCATCACATCGCTTGATTGGACCAGCATTAGGCATAAGTTCCTCTTGCTCCTGATATGAGTGGTTTCCTTTCCATGTTTGAAGAGGAACAGTGAAGTTCATCTCCAGAAAGTCATGGACATCGGATATAGTTCCCACCTCTTTTTTAAAGGTTGGGTAAATATTTGTCACCTCAGCCTCAATACGGTTCTCGGCTAGTGGTTTTCCTGATTCAGGTGTCCTTTTCATCTCTGATTGCTATTTATCATCACAAGTATCTCACTATGAGAAGCTCCATAGAACTGCAAATATCAATAAGAGTTGATTCATACATGACTAACAAACATGAATAAAATCCACTAGGATTGTTTCTACTTAGAAGCATGCCATCATTTCAAAAAGTTGTATCTTGTTAAGCAGTAACTGAAAAACCCAGCACATTGAATACGACAACATAAGAAAAGAGTACTTTTACGGAAAAAAAAGTTCCATTTTCATCCTTTATGTACACACAAATGTATAACATATATTTAGGAATATCTTCATATTTCAGATTATTAATTAAGTTCTTAGTTGCACCACGTGATAATGTAATTTAACAACCAAAAGAGAAAGCAAGAATGGGGACATGAACTGCTGCAGACCCAAATAAATAAACAAAATGTTGTATCATTAAAACTTTTAAATGAGATGGTTCACATCATTCAACATGCCTTCAAAGTAGGCAGTTCATAGAATCAATTATCATCTTCGCTCATCAACAAAATAGTTCCATGTGCTCAACCAAGGAAAACTAGAACTGCACATGAAGGGACGTGTTGAAATGTTAAAATAACTATTGAATCACATACATCCAACATATCACCCTGAGTCACCTAATTATTTCACAAAGTTTCGACAGCCCCAGTCGCTACAGAATGGGATAATACTCAAGAAGCTGCAGGAAAATGGCTATAATCATTTGTGATTTAACAATCAAATACTAACAGAAAATGGACACCGCTACTAGGAGTGTTAAATGGGCAAGTTGAGCATTTGTCAAAATGGCTGAGTTAATAAATAACTGAGTAACTGACCCACCCAAAAGTTACTTGGGGTGAAACGGGTTGAGCAAAAGATCAGGTCATAACCTAATCCGTCCAATTTTTACTAAATTTTAAATTTTTTAGTTTTTTTTCTTATAACTTGTTGCGTACCTAAACTTGTAGCCAATATATAACACTCAAATAAAAAGTTGTTGTTTTTTAAAATGTTTACACAAAGTTTCCCATAGGTCAATCTAGGCTACATATGAACTCAAATTTTAAATGGGCTGAATTAAGCAAGTCAAAATGAAGTGAGTTAATAAAATAAATAGGTCATTAACCCATCCAAACCTAAACCGGTGGATGGATCATGATTTTATGAGCTAATTTTGCCACTCTCAACCCCATAATATAGAATGGTACATACACATTTCCCTTCTTCTCACCTTACATTGTATTTTTCTAAAGTCAGTAGCAAAAGGAACTAGTGCAGAAGAGAGAATCACAAAAATTAATTGAATTCTACACAAATAGTAGAACACAAATCAACAAATTAGTGGCAGGAAAGAAAACGAACTCAAAAATTGAAAGCAATAAAATAATACCACTAGTAGTAGCTTAGTCCGATCTGAAAATGATCTCCATCTCTTCAACTGGGAATCTCATTTTTAAAGAATGTGAAAGAAGAAATTATACTTAAAGCTCAAAAAAATGGCAGCATATATATTGCTTGCTCTTAAGCCAAAAATGTTAATCCTAATGGCAGTAGATGAAAATGTAAATATAGCCGTTCTAGAAGGGGGCATTGCAATTTGCATACATATAGGGGGAAAGGACTACGGAGGTGCAGACGCTTTTGCTTTCTCTTCTTTCTTGGTATTGTGTTTAGCTTTAGTCATGTGTTTTACTGACCACACACAGTGAAAGTGTGGATGTGTTTGCAATTTTTTAAATAGAAAGAGAGGGTGAGTGAGACAAAACTACTTATAAAGTTTGCATGCCTGCCCATTAGAGTTGGACAAATGTAAGAGATTATAAATTTTTTTAAAAGCAAATCCAACTCAAAAGAAAAAAGTACATGTAAGGGGACTATGTTTTATCCTACTAAAATCTTATTGAAGCTTAAAAGAAATCTATACTAATTGAACAAGGATAACACTTACTTATGTAATACGAATAGATTTTGTTTATTTGTGGCTTAGTTTGCGTAGGATTGTTATTAATTGTATATGGCTTGGTCTATGACTATGCAGTATATTTATAATACACATGAAGAGAAAGTATTTCATTGTATCAGAGTCTTAAGAGGTTAAAACAACCCTATTTTAAATCGTACGACCAGAAAGAAAACAGAAGTTACGCAGCAACTTCAATGGTGGATGATAACATCTCACCAAGTTCCCCCTGCAGGAAATAACCGTTGGAACACAAACCTCCATGCTCACCACTCTACCGCCCCCTAGTTTTGCTCATCAGTTACCACTTAAACTTACGAAATTTCTTATTGTGGCAAACTTAGTTCCTTTCGATGGTTCAAGGTTAGGGGCTTGGTCATTATATTGATGGTAGTCAAGTGATTCCAAGGCAGTTTCTGTCTAGTATCAACCTAATTCAGACTATCATATTTGGGTAAGAGTTGATCAACTTGTGCTAAGTTGGATCATTGCTTCCATATTCGAAAGAATATTACACCAACTAGCTGGTTTGAGACGGCTCAAACAGCTTGGAACAAACTAGTTGCTGCTTATGCTTAAGGTTCGAAGCCTCAAATTCATGAGTTGAAAACAACACTACATACATTGCAGAGAGACAAACTAGTATTGAGTCCTAAGTGCAAAAGGTAAAAGGAATTGCAGACAAGTTGACTACATTGCAACATTTGTTTACTAATGATGATTTATTTGAAGTTGTTCTTACTAGATTGGGACCAGCCTATCATGCCTTTACAAGATCACTTGAATTGTGTCAAGAGGATATATGGTTTAATGCTTTATATAGGTTATTATTGAATGAAGAGAGGTCTTTAAAGAGATGAGACTCTTAATGTCATAGCTCCCATAGCACACTATACTCAAAGTTCCATTTACATTTTATCTTCAACCTCTGGTATGTCAACAATTATCACAAGTGTGAAGGTAAAGGTTATATCGCACGAGTTTACCCATCACCCAAGAAATCTACTAGCACTCGAGTTTCTAACAACCTAGAAAATATCCAGCATTCACCTACTCAAATTAGGTTGATGGATAGTGGCACCACGCATCAGTTAACATCTGATCTAGATAACTTTGGCATTCACTATGAATATCAAAGTACCGAGGAATTAACTCTAGGTAATGATTCTAAATTACCAACCTTTCATATAGGCCCAAGCTCTAAAGATATTCTTCATAATCCTACAGGTACTCAAAATTTAGTTTTCATTAGTTCTTTCATAAATCTGATAACGTTTCTGTTGAATTATTTGACTAAACAAACACATGCAATTTTAAAGCATTGATGTCTACCTGATCAATAGACTCTTATGATGTAAGTCTTCGCAGTTGAGTAAGTTCGATCGGAAAGCCTCCATAAATAAAATTATGAGACAAATCCTATTAAAATAAATTTTATAAAGTCCCTAACAAACCTGAATTTTTGCTTGTGATTTGATTCATAGAAAGGTCTAGAACATATACCTTCCCATGTTTAACCAGCCATTGAACTAACACATGCAATTTTAAAGCACTTATGTCTACCTGATCAATAGATTCTTATGATGGAAGTCTTCGCAGTTAAGTAAGTTCGACCGGAAAGCCTCTATAAATAAAATTATGAGACATATCCTATTAAAATAAATTTTATAAAGTCCCTAACAAACCTGAAATTTTGCTTGTGATTTGATTCATAGAAAGGTCTAGAACATCTACCTTCCCAAGTTTAACTAGCCATGTGGTAATCTGTCCGGTGAATTGCAATCACCTAGACTTAAAATTTAGAGATTTTTTAAAAATATTCAGACCAAATCAAGTTTTTTTTATCAGACAAAGTTTCATTATAAATTTTTTTGATGAGGATTAGTGTGACAGTTTCTTACAACCCTTAAGGACTTTTATTGTCCCTACAAAATTGATTAGGCTGTTATTGGAGACTAAAAGGATGGACAGAGCTTGTAAAGACATTATTCTAGACAAGATGTTTCTTTTTAGATGGTTAGAAGCCTGACAAATTGTAGTTAATGGCCTGCATAAAAAAGGCTTTGTGGAATGCTTTCAGTGAAGAATTTATTCTCAAGAGGTCGATTATACCAAGTCAATTGAGATTGGAGAAAGTAAGAGCTGAGAGTTCACCTTCCAATAAGTTGACCTTCAAATTGAGTACTAAGATGGGTGCACAGACAATTTTGATAAAGCCAACTTGTTTGACTCCATTTAAGTTCATCTCCATCCAATATTATATGAAACTTTGAAGTGAAGCTGAAGTATACTGAATATAATTGAGATGTTGTAGAATAAGAAAAAGAAACAAAATATGGGCTTTAACGTTTGTTCTTGCATCAGTTGTAGTAGCATTAGTAATCACAACTATTTCATGGTTTGATTTCTGAAATACAGAAAGAGAAGCAGGCGACTTCCTATACAAAATTTGATTGGTCAATTTCATAAGAGGGTCTCTTACTATGAAGTTATTCGAGGGACGAATAATTTTGATGAATCTAACTTGTTAAAATCAAGTCATAGATAGAGTCAGCAGGGAATACAAATATCACTATACTATTATTATTGAAAACTTAAGTACTATTGGAGATCTTTAGGAGACCTTGATTGTTTCAGGAAAGAACAATATCGAGAAACCTTTAGTGATATATCCATCCACATGAAACCTCCACTACCTCAATTAGTAAGAAATAAACCAACCAAAAGATAATAAAAATATTAACATGAAAAATAGAGTGACTCATGATAAAGGGAACAAATCAAAATAACTTGGATAAAGAAATAAAAAAAAAATAGGAAAAACAAATTGACTCTTGATAAAGAGAAGAAAACAAAATTACCAAAATAACACAAATACTAACATGAAAAACAAAGTGACTCGGGATAAAGAGAACAAAACAAAATAATTTGGATAAAGAATAAACATAAAACAAGAAAAATAGAGTGGTTCTTGATAAAGAGAAGAAAATAAAAATACTTGACACTGATGTATTTGATTGAGGCAAAGAAAAGATAAATAGATTAATGAGACAAAGGCATATTGTTGGAGACATTATATAAATCAGTGAAGAATGTGAAAAGATTTTGAAAGAACAAATAATAAGGGCAATGGAACTTAATCATTTAAAAAGGATTGTTACGGTGAGGGAAGAGAAGGTAAGGGAACTTGAGCAACAATGTTGTGGGAGAATTGATAGCTGCTACTAAGAAGTAACTAAACAACAAGTGAACATGTACGGAGAATTAAAATAGAACTTATGCAGAGCATTAAATGCAAGCTATTATCAAATTAAAATGTTATCTAATTAAATTAATAGTGTAGGAGCAATATGATAATATAACTTTGGGGTTAATACAAGTAGAATTGGACATAATCAAGCAGAGTTTTCAATATTCTTATTAGGCCAAATTCACCGGTGGCCCCCATAAAGTTGGCACCAAGTATCATTTAGATACCTTAACTAGGCGATGTTCATTTTAGACACCTCATGTAGGGTTCCGATGTGTCATTTTGACATTGTTTTTAATAATAAGCAATAAACTGATGTTACATAGCTCCTTACGTCATTGTTACTGCCTTGGAGTCATTATTTTCATGTCTTCTACTACTAGTCCATGGTTCCAAATCTCATAAATGATTATGACCACCAAAACAACAATCTCAAAGATTAAAGAAACTAACTGAAGCAATCTGTATAATTAAGGGTGGCAACCCAAGGGCAAATGCCTAGCATGGGTCGATCCCAATTGGTATAAAAGGGTGGCAGTTCAGGGGGGAAATCCTACCATGGGAGATCCCAATTTGTGTAATTATGATGATAACATCCCAAGGGTTAAAATGCCTAGCATGAGTTATCCTTTTCTACCACTGATCAACTGCTCATTTATATCACATGTCTTATAAAGATCATAACATACAGAAAAGTAAAGAAATGAATGCAGCATACATGATCCCACAAGAGTAACAAAAGTGGTCTCATATTCTGATCTATGCACCTATATACAGATACTTGATGTCATTTGACCCTTGTCTTACATATGTTATTGCCTTACATATTCAGTACATTTTTTTTCGTACTGACGTCCCTTACGAGGATGCTGCATTTCATGCTGCAGGCACATGTACTCCAGCTAGTAGACCTATTTAGCAGGAGCATAGGTACTCAATTGCTATTGATGAAGCTCCAGGTTGATTCGGGGCTTATCGAGTCTTTGGCACCTATTTTTGTTGATGTATGATAGTTAAGGGTAAGGAGGGGCCTTGTCCCGCCCTAAACTAAGGTTTTCTATCTTTTAGAGGCTTTGTAGACTAATGTATATAGTTCAGTTGCGTCTTGTGTCTTAACAAGTTGTGGCCTCAACAACCAAGTCTTGTATATAACTTTTGGGTCTACTTATGTTGGTTCGTATCACTGCATCCTATGTGAAACTTGTCACAACCTTAAGATTGTCATAGTTATATGCATAGTAAGCACAAGTTACATGTTGGTTCTCTCGGGCCTTTAGGGCATCGGGTGCCTGTCTGTCTTAATGGGACTTGAGGCATGACAAAAGTGGTATCAGAGTAGGTCATCCTAGGGAGTCTACAAAGTCGTGTATGTGTAGAGTCTTGCTTATTGATGTGTTGTGCACCACATTTATAAATAAGAGGCTACAAGACATGTAGGAGTTGTCTCTTTTCTTTCATTTCTTAGATCGTGCGATAGAACCAATGTTGTAGGTGAATCGTATCGAATTTCTAAATTGTTTTACTATAGCAAAGTTGTCGGTTACGAGAAAGAGTAAAAGTACAAGTAAGCGAGTAGATGTGGTTGCCCAAGAAGGGACCAGCCAACCACCACTTAGTCAAGTTGTTCAAAGTGAAGCTCAAGATGAGTCTCTATCACATACTTCCCCGATCCCTTCATCTCCAGAAGATCTAAGGAGGGAAGTTGCACCTCAAGAACCCCCTATTAATGCTACTGAGCAAGATTTAAAAAATGTTGTCCAATTATTGACTCGTATAGTTGCTGGCCACAACCAAAGACAAGAAGGTCCAGTTGCAGGCACCAGTGGGGTAGATAGATCAGCTGGCACGCGGATATGTGATTTTCTTAATTTGGACCCTACATCATTCACCGGGTCAGATCCTAATGAAGATCAACAAGATGTTATAGATCAGATCCAACGCACTTTGGATGTTATGCATGTAAGTGGTAAAGAAACACTTGAGCTAGCAACATATAGATTAAAGGGTGTGGCTATATTGTGGTATGAAGCTTGGAAGCAATCTAGGGGAACATATGCACCTTGAGCTATGTGGAAAGAGTTCATAAAGGCATTCATTGACCATTATCTTCCATTGGAGATCCAAGAGGCCCATGCAGATCAGTTCTTAAATCTCCACCAAGGAGGTATAAGCGTAAGAGAGTACAATCTCAAATTTAATTCTTTGGCCAGGTATGTTCCTAATGTAATAGCTACTATAGAGGATATAGTTTATCTATATGTGGATAGATTAGATTCATAACTGGTTAAAGATTGTACCATTGCTTCGTTGAATAAAGATATGGATATAGTAAGGATGCAAGCTTTTGCGCAAAAGTTGGAGGATCAAAGGCAAAGAAGAAGGACACAAGAGTTGGAAACAGGGCATTCTAAGAGGGCCAGATCCATGGGGCAGTTTACACCATCCCAAGGTGAGTTTAGGCCTCGATTCTTTAACAGACCGCCTAGGCCATCATCTTTCTACTCTACAGCTAGTGCTCCTCCACGATTTCAAAGGTTTAGGGGCAATCATTTTGGGCAAAGAAGTGAAATCCAAGGTTCACAAATAGCGGGTCATCAAGAGTAGGGAAGTATGAGCCAATCAAGGCCTCCTCGACAACTTTGCAAGTAATGTGGAATAAATCATCTATGTGCATGTAGGTTTGGGACAAATATTATTTTTTGTGTGGTACACTGATTAATAACGTTTCGAAGACACTTCATCCAATTCTAAGCGTCAACGGTCGTTAATCAGTATAAAACCCAACTAAATGAGTTGGCATCGAATCCCACAAGGAAAGGTACGTGTTTAAGATTCAATAGGAAAGTGTGAACATGATCAAATCATTCAAATAAGGGGGTGACACAAATGTCAAATAGGGGTTTTGGTTTGAAATTATCAACTACAAACAACAATAAACAATACGAATTAACAATAATGAGACGGGTTCTTGGGATGTGCTTTGAATATAGGCTAATATAGAAAAACGGGTAATTGCAACTATTAGAAGATAGCTAAATATCAGTGAGTAAGCTAAACTATAGAGGGGATAAACTTTCTCTCGAACAATTTACCCCGAATAAAGTTGATTTCTCTCGAACATGCAAAATAAAAACAACCCACACCTTAGTTCATTCACTCTCTCGAGCTGAATGTGTGTAAAAGGGTTTAGGATTCACTCTCTCGAGCTGAACCCAAGTCAACCCAATACCCACATACCATCAATCAAACACCTTAGTTCTAAAACCTCTCTCTCGAGTAATCCAAGAACACAAAGGTAGAATTGTATTTGAAACTAAAATTCTTAAATTAAACCACAATAAATGATTAAACTCACTTCTAAATAGCATTTAAACTAACAATTAGCAATATCCATAAACTAAATCAGCCCATAATCACACCCCCAAAATTAGGGTTTTAGCTTAGACATTATAAAAAGATAAAAATAGTTACCAAATTGAGTTTCCATCAACTTGGTAAGATTAATTTCGTCTTTATAATGGTCCAATTCGAAGAATCTCAAAGACCCACTTCCAATTTCTCAAAAGTGAAAAACTTCAATTCTTCAAAGCTAAAGGAAAACTAGAGAAAACTTGTCTCACAGTTCAAAACTTAATAATAGACTAAGATATTATGATATCAGATATTAAACTAAATGTTCAAAAATGTATTTATAGTCGCCAAAAATGTGGTAGCCAGAGGCACATCTATATTAGCTCGCATGTCGGGGATCTCCATTGTCCCGAAAATCAGGGACATATCTCTAGACTTCAATTGGTCCACATCCTTCCTCAGCTCAGTGATTGCGGCCTTTAGGGCTGTCACCTCATCAATGGCCCCTTGGCCTTGCTCACACACCGCTATATGTGCCATAAGGGCATCAATAGATACACTGAGGGGTGTCACAACAGCAGTCAGGGCCCTCTCCACCATCCCAGGAATGGTGGCCTCAAGCCTGGAGGCAAGCCTATCAGCAGAGTGGGTTATATACCACATTCGTACTATCGCAGATTGTATGAGTAGAGGTCGGGAAGCAGCAGCAACAGTAAACCTAGGAGGCAGGGAAGTTGTAGAGGAACTAGGAGTCACAGAAGGGACAACACTAGATATACCTAAAGTCCATATGCCGAAGTAGGCAATACTGCCTCTGTAGGTAATATATCAGTATCAACAACCGGGGAGGTGTCCATCAGGACTGCCTTCTTCTTCTCCGCCTCATCCTTCAAGTACTCCACCTCAATGCACTGGATATCGGTAGAAGATGTGGGAATCACTTCCACATCCTTCTTCTCATATCAAAGGACCTGAGTCCGTCTGCACAACTCAGTGATCAATATCAGAAAAGGAAGAGAGGTTTGGCACTGCTTGGCCCTCATGGCCATCTCTTATGCGATGATCATGCCCAAATTTAGCTTTGTCCCATCAATGATGCAACCAAGGAAAGCTGTTTTCGCATGGCGGAAGATAGACTCATTCTGGGATGGCATTATCGAACTGCTGATGAAGCCAAACCAGTATCTTTCTGCTACATTAAGGTCCTTCTTTTCAATGGGTGCTCCAACCTCGATCCACTTAGGTGTGTCGTCAGATAACATAGAGCCAACCACTTTTTCATATTCTCCAACAGTTTTGTCCTGATCATGTATTGACAGTCATCCTCAATATCTTTTGAACAATCCAGAACTGCATTGATAGCTTCACTATCACACTTCATTTTCTTGCCCCTGACAATCGCATAATCAACCGGCTTGAATTTAGCGGCCTACTTCTTCCCTTGTGGCACTAGTGCTCCGTAGGCGGTGTAAAATTCCTGGACCCAATTTGGAATGTAAGGGCCACGTGGTCTAGTGAATATCTGGAACTTGTGTGACTGTAAGCAGCTCCAGATCTCTGGGTACATGTCTATCACACCATTAGTAGATAGCCTCTTCTCCTCAATGATGGTCCTCAATCACTCAGTCTTCAGTCTGTTCATAGACCGGGGAGGAGGACCCCGTGTAGGTGGTGCTAGTGCTGGGACCACAGCCTGATCTGGAAAAGGAGGAGGAGTCTGAGTCTCAGGTACCATGATCCTAGACGAATCATGCATCCTTTTGGAGTGCAGTTCAGCACTCCGGGCCATCAGTAGCTCATCATCCTCACGCTCAGAAGTGGTAGCCTGAAGATCCTGGTGCTCACCCTCACTCTCAGAAGTGATGAGGTGAGTGGCGTATATACTGTTGTCGCACCCTATTTCGAACCGGTCGAAATAGTTCACAACATAATATGGCTGACATTTTGATTTGGGAAAATAATTTTTTTGTTTGTTTTAGAGTCGCCACCTAAATTTTAAGGAAAATATTTGGAAAACCATTTTTATGTATGTAAATGTAAACTCTGTTTTGATTTGCGAAACTAGTGAGATTTTGAGTAAGGGTTTTGGTTACTCAAGGGGAAAGTGTTAAGCACCCCTCAGAGCCTATCCGAAGATAATCCTTAAACTAAATTTAGAAAAATATGATTAGGAAAACTTGTTTATTTATTTGCTTTAAAAATCAATGATAAGTTAATTGGTTAGTTTAAGAAAAGAGTAAATACAAGATACGACATATATGTGCCTTATAAAATAGATTTAATAGTAGTATTTTATCATGTAAATAAATAAATAGATGTACTTAAAAGTATGTTAATTTTTATATGTTGAAAAATATAGATGTATCATAGTAAAGTTATCCTAAAAATATATAGATGTTGAATTTATGAAAATATGTCATTTCATTAAGACGTGAAAAATAAAATAAAATAGTAGTGGAGTGTAAATATGTAGTAATATGTAATTTGGATAAAAATTGAGTTTCCTAAAAAAATAAAAAAATAATAATAATAATGATACTAAATGTTAAAATATTAGATAGAGTTTGTGATCTAAAATTATGTTTATTATAAAGTATAGTATATACATGTAAGTTGTTTAGAACATATGAACACTAATTATTTATTTACATGTATAGACAAATTGACGATAGATTATATGTAGTAAAGTAATATGTATATTTAAGTGTAGAGATTTATAAATTATAAATAATGTTAGCAAAAGAGATAGTAGATAATAATAGGTTATGTAGAGAAAAATATAGATTATAAACCTTTATATGTACGACATATATATGTATGTACCTTGTATTTGAACCTGTTGGCATATCTAAAATTTTGAAATGGCATGTTAAAAGATTAAAATGTTTTTAGCAATGTTTGATCCAAAAAAAGTACGAATAGTCAATATACTTTATAAAGGGGTGATGTAAAGAGTATAAAAATAGGCCTAACTATTGAGTCTTATTCTATAGTTATATTTTATTTTTGTTAAATGTATGAACCTATTTTTCTACTTATTTTCTTTCTTTTTTTAAAAATAAAATAAAATTCCACAAGTTAATTATTTTAGCCTTATGTATCCTTAGAGGTGATTATTTTATCTTTTAAACTAGTTTCAAATTTATTTGGGAGTCCTAAGCAGTGAGTAGGCCTAACTGAATATTATTTTAACCCTTTATGCATCTCTAAATTCATTTGGAAGTCCCAACTCATGAGTTTTATTTTTTCCTACTTAAGTACCTAAATGAAAATTACTTCACCCTTTTGAAACTTCATATAGAAATCTTTTAAAACTATAAGCCCCTTTTTTCAACTTAAAAGGCCTGAAAGAATGTTATAAGTGAAAATGCTAACCCATTTTTTCAGAAAATATCTTTTGTATCATTTGTTCTAAAAGTATTTCCACAAAATTCACAAACAAATAATATTAGTTCACGTAAAATAAACTTCAAAATAAAAGACAAGCAATATATCAAAAACTTGTGAGTAAAGGTTAGCCAAAATAACATAATTAGGACAACGAAAGAAAGGCCTAAGAAAATATTAGACTCCTAATTTGCGAGACTCCAAGCATCGCGATAATCCTAATTGTTGTTGGCTTAATATCTTAGGCCAATAACAAGTTCCAAAGTAGAAACTCCAGCCCTCCGATTGTACATGAAACATAACAAATAAGGAGATAAAGATTAGTAACTAATTAAACGGTGCAGTAATGCAAGTATGCAAACAAATATAAATCCACATTAAACAAGATATCAAAGACTTGTTAAAGTGGCATTTTGACATGTAAAAAGTATTTTTTCTTTCACTATCTTGGCAACCATGAGTTTGTGTAAATCTTTCGAATGCTTTAGAATTGCTTACTTTATATATTTTGCACAATTTTGAGATACACTAAGTTAATTTAGTAAACTAATTGTCCTCAACTAATTTAGAGCATATGTATTCCATTGAAATCAAGTAAGCCAGCATACTTAGGAAGAAAGTATTTGAGAATGGCATCACCTTATATGGTCTATTTTAGGAATTTAGAACATAGATAAGTTGCTAAGTTCTCAATATGAAACGAAAAAATAATACAAGTTATCAATGTTAGACAAGGTACCCAGTAACTCATGACTAGAAAAGATTAAAGTGTCTTTACTAGATGGATACTTGCTAACTTGTTTTCAGAGATACAATAACTTCTTAATATACTATTTGCATTTGAATCCCCGAATCACTTCTTAAGCAAAGTAGAGCTCGAAAACAAGCAACAACTACTTTACCCAACAACATTCTCTTATAATTTATATATATATTTTTAAGCTGAAAAATCAGATCAAGAGACGCTACATCTAATCATAGTCTGACAAGATATGAATCAAAAAAATAAACGGCTCGAGTAGATAAGAATCACTTGACCAGATTATGCCATCACAATCAGCAAGCATGTTTGAAAAAACAAGTTAGAATTGATCATTTATTGAGTTCTACAGTCCTATTAGATTGCAGTTTTTCATCTAACCTCGCAACTTAGTTTTGAACCAATTCTTGTTGACAACAAAAGATGATCACAGAGGCACATGATTCATACAAAAGATACTGATTATTTGCAGAAACTAGTAGAGCCCACACAAATGCCTAAAGAAGCAAAAATTTAAGTAACATGTTTAGCGCCCAATATCTTGACACAAAATGCATACTATATAAGAAATTGATCTATAATAAATATTGACCTTGTGTGGGAGCAGAAAATAATAGCTTTGATGTCAAGGATTCTGACCTCAAACTTACTTGAACTCGAACCCCAAAAATCAAAAACAAAAAGAGAAGATGAAATTTTGTATCAAACTGTAACCCTTTTGAAATATATTGTTTCTATATGTTCTTATATCTATTGTTGGATTCTTGATTGTTGTTCTTAACCGTTTTTCTCTATGGTTGTCGGTGATTTTCGGATGGGAAAACACCATCCTTTTATAGGTGAAAATCGGACTCAAAAATCTGAATTCGAAATCAAAATACTCACTGCAAAATAGAGAGCTACTGCTACAGATCAAATCAATATCACATTTTCTGATTTTGAAGCCGTTAGGATAAGGTATAAGCGGCATAGGGTGTCTTTTTTCATCAGAAAAGGGGTGATGGAGGAGACATAAAGCAAGATACCACCGGATATTGTTGTTTTCCGGTGGTTCATGGCCGAACTTAATGGGATGAAGGAGTGACGGGGCATGGGGAAGGAGAACGCCTGGGGACGGAGGAGAAGTTGTGAGGCGATGGGGGTTGAGATGATACTAGAAACCGTCGGATATTGTTGTTTTCCGGCGGTTCATAGCCGACCTTGATAGAAGAGGTCGAAAGAGGCATGGGGAAGGAGGAAATTGAAGATACTTTTTTTTGAAAAAGAAGGAACTTTTCTAGTATGGGGAAACAACGCTCGTTGTTGAAGAGAAAGAGGAGAGTTGGGCAGCGTACTATTTTGGAGAAAGAGAAGAGCTTATCTAATTTGGGCGGTCCGATCGTTTGATCAGACGGTTAAGATAAATTAGGAATTAAAAGAAAAAGTATATATATATATATATATATTAAATAATGGTAAAAGCTTAATTAACTAGGACCGTTAGATTTAATCGTAGGGTCAAGATTTAAACTAAAGAAGCATAATCCATGTGCTCGCCTACGCGGCATACACGGATTGGCCAGTTTAAGAAGACTTGGATTTCCAAATTTGCTCAAATTAAATTCATTTAAATTATAACTACTTCTTGATTAAATAGTCATAATTTATTAAATTAAAAAATAAATATTTTGCAAGATTAGCTTATTTGATAAAATTAGTCACTATTAAAATTAATATAAATTAGTAACTCATTAATTAATTAAGATTTCTAAAAAAATTTTAAAAAAATGTACAAAAATATCTATTACGACAATAGAAATTATATTTGAACGAAAATAGATTCAATTATTAAGAACGACACTTACTTAAGAATGACAAAGTAAGTAGTAATATAATATATGTAATTTTTGTAAGAAATAACATTTATGAAATAAATTTATCAAGTAAAATAAATAATTAAAAATCTTTTCGTATTCCTAAGAAAATTTCATAACATCTATATATATATATATATATATATATATATATATATATATATATAAATGT
>JAJOOH010017692.1:0-55504 GCA_029582605.1 Solanum gracilifrons
TGGAAGTACTTTGGCTAATTGAATATAATTGTTGGTTAAAGTAAAGTCTAAACCATTTTCCTCGTGGGATCGACCCCAATCTACAAGTTGGGTTCTTTACTTGATAACGATCGCTTATACTTCTTTAGGGAGGTGTAATTTGAGCGTATCATGTTTCCCCCGGACAGGAGAATTCTCGAGTCGAGATAGGAGACTTCCAGCATTTTACCTTTATGGATGAGGCCGTGAATGGCGTGGCACCCTCGGAGGACCTAGACTCAAATGTTGATACCTCCCACTATCAGGGATCCTGATTGGTTTTTTCGCCCCTGTATGGGCATGTAAACAACAAGTTCATTTTCTCTTTTGATTTTCTCTATGTTTTGTAAGCACATGGATGCTGGTTTTTGCTATTTATCACAACTAACGATTAATGCTAAGGTTTATAACTTATGCTCTGTTGCTCAGTTCTGTTAAGATTGCGGGGATTGTCCCACGTACGATTCGGGGTCCATAGGTGTGACTAGGAAAGAACAAGGGAGATAGGGCTAAGGTTCTACCTCGCCCTTTCCCACTCTGGCGGGATCCCGCCCCAGCGGCACTGACGAAAACAGAACCCAAGTCACTAATTTTTCTGAGGCATTACTTGTTTTCTCAAATATTCCACTGATCCCCAGGGTATCACTAGGCATTAGGATAACTCCCTTCACTAGGATGGTCACTGTCTATCCTGAGTAATTCTCACTGTTCAGACTCTAGAACCTACTCCGATTAATTCTACACCACCACCACACACATTTCCTACCCTGAACCTCACACAATTATAGTTGGTCGCAACACATGCCCATATTTTTTTATGAACTACATCGTAGTTTATCTAAATCCTTGCACCTAACTCAGGCAATTATGGATCGCACAATTTTCGAAAATTTAGGCTAGCATGTTGCACGTATCCAAATCCAGACAAGAAATACCATACACATAGTCATGTCGCTTCTAAGAAAACACACCTTTCACAACAATATTTAATTTAGACAGTAATAAGCACACATTCATAGTTTCAAGTTACAACTCACACACAAGTTCAAATTATTAATTACTTCTCATTCATGGATAACCATTATTGATCATCCATGCATTTACACAACCCCTAGGGCCAGATGCCAATTGGAACCTTCTCAGTTCCAATTTACCCTGCTTGTGTCCCTTCAGCTGTGACCACGGAGTCTGGTTCACTTTGTCAAGATACCGATTGGAATCGAGAGATACCAATTGGACTCAAATCATACCACAAGTGACAACTCGCATGAAAGGAGTGAAGAAACGAAACGACTTCCTAGAATGCTTCATAGCTTTCTGAAGATTAGATGTGGACGTTAACACACCAATCCATAGGAGTCTATTCCACACTTTTCTCTTGTACTTAGAGACCGTAACTAGGGCTCTAATACCAATTTGTCACGACACCACCCACTGGGCTGTGCGGGCACCTACTCTAACACCTAAGTAGGAGAACCCTCGATTCCCAAAACAGTTTTAAGACATGCAGAAGATTAAGAAAACTGAAGAACAATTAACATTCAAAAGATTTTTATAAAATAAGAGTTTTATTTTGGACAACAAATTGAGTTAAGACTTGTAAAGTAATTAACACCCCAGTGATCTAGTCTAAACAAGTACAAGAGCTACTAAGAGTACAAGGCATAACAAAATTATAAATGACGTAGCTCCCACCATGAGGAAGGAAAAGTAGAAGCTGTTTGAAGATTGCCTTCCTTTTCACCTATGAAACATCACTGATCCTGCAAATAGACTATGACAAAAAGGCATAGCAAGAGTAGTATCAGTACAACCACACGTACTGGTAGGCATCATCGGTCAACCCGATACCCACCGCATAATATGAGAAATTGACTAGCAAGAACCATGCAATAAGACTATTTGTTCCTCCACCTTTTTAATCCCAATTACTTTATAACATACTAGTACTTGACTATACGCCCTTACCTTCTCTATTCTTACTCATAGCTTAACCGTCTATCTCTTAGGAGAGATTTCAGACATGACCACTACTGACCCGATCAAACACTCATGACACACCCTTACTTCATTCCCAACACCACTCAATTTGTAACCCCATGATACTTCTATCAAGGCTTGTTAACTGTTTCAATACTACCCCTTTCCAGGGGGGAACCCAACTATAAATACTACGACATAACACCGCCCCAAACCTCAACGACAATACATGTGACCACCTTTCTAAAAACCAATGACAATATCGGGACCCTTGGTCCCCACTTACCATACCACATCCCAATTTGGGCTCGACCATTCACAGTTCATTGGTTATGAGATATACCCAACTACCTTACGACACCGCGAACTCACATATAAGAACATAATGTACAATCCAGTTATCTTTTCATGAAACATGTATGATTCCACATTATCCATAATAAGCATATATGACAAGTCAATGGTCCTCTTATGGAACCCAAAATGGTAGTATGACAGATCGTGACATCCGATCCAAGTTAGTATGTCGGAACGTGTCACCCGTTCAAATATGTATGTCGGTACATGACATCGGATCCCAGTTAGTGTGTTGGAACGTTACACCCGATCTATTCAATAAGCCACAATCACAATCACAATGTACACTCTCATAATCATACAATCAAGTGTTTAGGTGTGATCAGTAGTGCACATTCGAATGCATACATGCATTACAATGAAGAAATTGCTAACATAGATCGCATAACCAATAAATTAAACCATCACCTATACTAGTTCACAGGATAGGGTTTCCTCCTATGGTATATGTCTGATGCAACCCTAGAAGTATGTGCTTAATTATCTCTTTTCGGTGCACAAAAGCCTACGCATGATTTCTACCATCAATTACCATTATACTACGCATTGAATCACAGATTTATAACTACTCAATTAATAAACCTAGCCTACATGGGCGCCAAGCAACTGCATGGGATTATAACTCCAATTCTGGTTTCCGAGCGACCGGACGGTGGATATTGACCAAAACTCCGTAATCTAATTACCTCGTTACGCTAGAAATCTCTTTCTCCTCCCTTCCAAGTTAAGATCAACCTTTTGAGGGTTTCTGGGGTGATCCTCGCCTCTTTTTCATGTTTTTGGAAAAAAAGAGAAAATCAGACGTCGTGTTATTTACATTCTGTCTCGCCCATCTCGCTCTGGTGGAAACTTATCCCGCTAGAGCGCCGCTGCCCTAGTGGCATCAGGCCCACTCTGGCGGGCTAAGAGACCCAATTTCCCTGACATTTTTTCTTTCCTAATTAACGACGGTTCAGGTCGTTACAGATCTGCAATATCACTTTACATTCATCTGGTGGTTTCATAGATTGGTGACCATTAATATCACCTCTTCACTACCAGCTCGGAACTTGAGTTCTCCCAAATCAACACTTATCAATGCTCGTCCGGTGGCTAAGAAAGAGCGTCCTAAAATGATACGCAACTTAAGGTACACATCAAAATCCAATACCATGAAATATGTTGAAGGATGAATTTATCAACCTTCACCTACACACTAAATATGATTCCCACTGGCACTTGATCGACCTATTAGCCATAAGAAACGTCTTCAGAGTTAGGTTAGGAGATACCAAGTACAATTTTTAAAGATCACAAAGGCATCAAATTGATTTTATCCCTTGGGTCACATAAAACTTTATTAAAAAAATACACCCCAATGGTACATGGGATTGGGTGAACATCCTTTCCATGATTTCACTACAATGTTGTGAAACCTCTACCATGATCACATCAACAACACTTTTCTTCTTCAAAAACTCTTTCGGAAACTTGTCATACCTAATATTTGCAATAGGGTATTCAACAACAGTTTGTTCACAAACAATTTATTTGACAACTCAACAAATTTCTTGAATTGATTGTCCTACTTCTTCTTTATTATCCTTTGGGTATAATTATGTGGACATTTAGGCATTGGGAGTTTATCATTTTTTCCTCTTTGAATCTCATATCATCAATCACAACATGAGGAGGAGCATCAACCTTTCCTTACACCATTTTTTGACTATGTTTTACCATAATTTCATTCTCTTCAAAAATCAACATTGGTGCACCAGTCTTCACCTTATCGTTAAAATTCTCACAATTCTTAATTTTAAGAACAACCATCCTTAGGTGAATCACCCATACTTTTAAGTATTTTTCAAATCTAGTGACAACTTCCACAATGGCCATCGTTCTTTGGATTATAAAGAGTGTCACTAGGAAGTGTACCTTTCATCCCAGGATTCATTTAAGATGACAACTGATTCATTTGGGCCTCGAGGTTCTTGATTGATCTCGATTGGGAACTTTCAATTTGAGTGATGTTAGAAACATAAACCTTTAATTCTTTAATCCAATTATTGGCTTACTCAACTCTATTCAAGACACGGGCACTCGTGGGGTGTCTAACACCACTTTGAATTAGAACCGCATTATTCTTTAAATGGGGTACCTATGTTGTTGAGATTTAATGGTTATATCTATGCCCATCTCTCTCATGATCATGATCATGATCTCAACATTTACCATTCCAATCTCTTTAGTGGCCATCTTGATCTCTCCAACATGGATTCCCATAACACCAACTGCATTAGGTTGCACCTTGGTAACACATGTGAGAACCCACCACTCTATTAGACATATATTTAACCTCTTCATGGAATATAGCATGTGTGGAATCCTTATCAAAGGATTTGGTTCCATGAGCTTTAATAACATTAACGTTTTTTACTCTAGCGCTCATCATATGCTTGGTAAGCAACTCCGATTGAGTCATCATTTTGGCCATATTTTTATCTCTTTCTTTCAATCTTCTTTTTCACATAATTTTCCATTATGGTGGAGGAAATACCCCATGTCACCTTGGTTTCCCTTTTGTGACATGCTTGGTTGGTGTTGGTCTTTCTTACCAGTAGGTCCTTTTCATGTCCAAGAGTATGGAGTGAACCATCAACTAGTTTGTTTCCTACATACTTGTTGATAGAGTCAAGATATTAGGAAAATGTTTGCAAGAGCACTAATTTCGGTAAACTTTGATAATGAAACATCAATAACTTCTTTTTGAACCTCAATGACTCTCCCACTAGTTGGCGGATGTTGAAAATTTCATCATGCAATTGAATCATCCTTGATGGTTGAAAGAAACGTTCTAGGAATGCCTCAGTTAATTCTTTCCATCAAGTTATACATCCTTGAGGTAGCTCCTTCAACATAGCTGTAGCATCTCCTTTGAGGTATAATGGGAGCAATCATAGCCAAATAGATTCTTGGCTAATGTTTTCAATCAGATAAACAAAAAACAATTGTTGATACCAAGATTAGAGATACTAGGGTGTGCATATTTAATAGGGTAAAATTTTATATGTATTAACTAAATCCCTTAGAATGAATTATAGCATGGATTACATGATTTTAACAACACTCAAGGTTTCTTAATCCAAATAATGTATTTATTTTGAGTTTTCTCAAATCTCTAAAACCACAATCAACGGGGTTTAAGCGTCAAACCCTCACTATTGAAAACTTATTCAATTTTACTTCACTCTCTCAAATGGAGAAGTAAAATTAATAATTTCATTAATTGTTTACAACCATTAATATTTGGATTAAAACCTTAAGAAATCAATAAATCCATGCATATTAATAAATTCTAAGATCAAATAAACAATATGCATCAATACTAAACACAGATCATGCATACACATACCTAGAATATAAATTAGCTAATAATAATAAGGGAAAGAGAAATTATACCAAAGAAGAATCCTCAAATCCATTCACAATCATGAATTAAAATCAATTTCAAGCTTTGAATATTCAACAACGGTGAGAAGTTACAATTGTACTCTTCTTGTGTACTACTACTCTCTATAATGTTCTTTACCAAATTGGGGAAACATTTTCTACAATATGCCTTGCACAAAACCCAAAAACGTCCCTTGGAGACTTTCCAAGTAGGTAACCGTCTTTAAAATAATGTTTCCTTATGGAGAAACTTTGGCTTACTTGTGTTGGCACTTGCGACCACATGTGACGACTTGCAGCATATAGGTTCCCAAAAGTCCATATAATGTTCTTTAATTTTTTCTGCATGGCACCTGCGGAACACATGTTCCAACTTGCGTCACACATGTCCACTACCAATGATATTTTCTTCTATTTGCGTAGCACTTGTAGAAAACAAGTGCCGACTTGCGGCATGCATGTCCAGTGTCAATCCTCAGACAAATTTCTACAAGTTTAATTCTTTCATTACCTTTGTTTCCATGAAATTTCTGCATTTATAAAAAATTCATGAAATCCTTCTGAATGGATTTAAATGAGGCAATAACTCAATTCTTAAGTGATAGATAAGCTGGAAAATTACCAACTCATCATCAACCAATGCTATAGTGGTCCTTGGCTTGGATGATACCACTATGATGGAAAGCAACCACTATAGCGGTCTTGCTGTAGTAGTAGGGTCTGCTATGATGAGCACTAGAAGTAACTTGGGGAATATTTCCAAACACCCCAATTCTTAATACACTTAGGATATTTGGACCACACAAAAACATCTCACTCAAAAATCACCGTAACTGGAGTTCTTCTAATTCGATTCTCATTTTGACAGTTTTTATGGATTGCTTATCCCTGAATAACATAATCCAAACTGAAAATCATCCAAAAATGCCAAGTTGCCGACAACCACTTAACCTCAAAAACATAGATTTTGACAAAAAACTGGCCTAGCCTAGCAGTATTTACCAAGTTGCATCCTACGGAAATACTACCAAGGTAATTGAATCTTTAAAATTGCTATGACAACTTGATGGGTGTTTACATTAGATACTATTTAAACAAACATTTGTTACGGGATTAAAATAAGAGGGAAAAAGAGGACAAACAAAAGAAATTATCTGAATCTTTGAATTACTGCAAATACTTCTAACAGATGTAAACTTTGGTGCCCCACATAGACTCCTCAATGGGATGGTTATTTCACTAGACCTTTACAAATGTAATTTTCTTCGGTTCTCAATTTACAAACAACTTTACAAGAATAGTGAAAAGTTCCTGTTTGTATGATATTTTCTCATGAAGTAACACTGAATCCTAATGAATAATGTAATTATCATCATCATACAATATCTTCAACATAGACTTCTACACACTTACGAATCTCGAATGGTCCAATATACAATGGAATACGGTTACCCTTCTTACCAAATTTCATTACCTATTTTATAAAAGACACCTTGAGCAACACTTTCTCTCACTATATTAAGTGCATGTCCATTACCTTACTATTTATGTACTATTTTTGTCGGTTCTAGGTTGCTATGAGATGTTCCTGGATAAACCTTACCTTTTCTAAGTAATCCTTTAGAAGATCGGTACCCAAATGTCTCACCTTAAAAGCATCAAACCAACCAATAGAAGATCTACATCTCTTTTCGTACAAGGCTTAAAATGGTACCATGTCAATGCTTGAGTGATAGCTATTGTTATAAGGAAACTCAATCAAAGATAGAAATTAATCGCAATTGCCTGAAAATTCATGAGACAAGGACATAATATGTATTCTAATACTTGAATCATTGCTTAGAGTGGACATTGACCTGAGGGTGAAACAATGTGCTAAGATCCATCTACTCCCCAACTCGTTATTTGGCTTTTCCTAAAAGTTATAGCTAAATTGCGTTCCTTGATACGAAACAATAAAAATCAGGACCCCATGCAGCTCAAACAAACTCTGTGAGATATACTTTAACTGCCTTCTCTATAATATAAGTTACTTGAATAATAATGAAATGTGCAGACTTAGTCAGCTTATCTATAAAAACCTATATCGAATAGAATTTTCCAAAGGTCATGGGTTGGGATGTCCAGCAACAAAGTCCATATTTATTCTATTCCACTTACATTCAAGAATGGGAATTCTTGGAAGAGGACAAACAGACCATTGATGTTCATACTTCACTTGTTGACAATTTTAACACTTAGCCACAAAATCTACTATGTCTCATTTCATTTGACTGCACTAATAATATTGCATCATGTCACAGTACATTTTGGTTGCACCAAAATGTACCAAGTACTTCGAGCTATTAGTCTCAACAAAAAAGGTAGGAATAAATTCACTAACACGAGGTACACAAACTCGCTCTTTAGATATGCAAAATACCATCACCATAAAGAATAGCCTCCATGGGCTCCATTTGCTAAACCTTGTCTAGAATATTACCCAACTTTATATATTCAAATTTCCTAGCCTAAATATGATCCAAGAAGGTAGACCTTGCTGCTATACTGGATAGCAATCCACCCATTTTGAATAGCTCAAGTGGCAGCAAGGTGTTAGTTAAGATTTACACCTTCCTAGCCAGTGAACATCTGGTAACTGCGAGACAAGACAAGATATCCATGCTCTCTGCCTTTCGGCCCAAGGCATAATATACTATGTTAGCCTTTCTTAGATGGAAGAGAATGGAGACATCATAAATTCAATTCCTTCTACGTGAAGATATGTTTTGAACTACGATTGTAAGTAAGAGCTTGGTAGAAAACTCCATAGGAAGAGTGCCTCCATATTTAAAGTTCAAAAATCATAGTAGCAAACTCAAAGTCATAATTATGAGTAATGTTTCTCATAAACTATCAACAGTATTGACGAATGGGCAATAATGTTATTTTCCTATAATAGAACAACACCTAAACCTAAATATGAAGCATCACAATAAATAATGATGTCCTTACTATGCACTAGAAAATTAAGGATAAGATGGGTGGTCAACAAGGTCTTGAACTATCAGAATCTCTCCTCACATTTATCAGACCAAAAGAAAGGTACCACTTTATGAGTGAAGTGACTCAGGTGAAAAATATTAGAGGATAACCATTTTACAAACATGCGATAGCAACTAGCCAACCCTAAGAAGTTATGAGTCTCTACTACAGAAGTAAGTCTTGCCCAATTCTTAACTTCCTCAATTTTCTTATGGATATACTATATCACCTTCTTTCGAAACCATATGACCCAAAAAGGACACTAAAGGAAACCAAAAGTCACACCTATAATATTTAGCATAAAGTTGTTTCTCATAGTATCAAACGAGGTTGGTAAAATAGTCTGAGGAATGTCTCCAAATTTAATATTTAACTTATGATACCCAAACCTTAAATGAATTTTGGAAAAAACTGAAGCATTGTGCAATTAGTCAAACAAATCATCTATCTTTGATGAAGGGTACTTATTAGGAATAGTAACCTTATTTAACTTGCAGTAGTCTATGAAGATACATACACTTTCATCCTTATTTTTCACAAAATACATAGTAGCAAAACCAATAGAGAAGCACTCAGATGGATACACCCTTACTTAGCAATTCCTCTAACTAAGACTTTTGCTGAAACTGTTGGCAAGGCCTATCATAAGAGTCCCTTCCCTTAGAATAAAAACCATTGTAGCTTCCCTAATGACGAGCCCTCTTTTTGATGCCTTTTGGGTCTCACAATGTAAATCCTTTATAGTGCGAGTGTTGTCCACAATCAGCAGCTAAAGCTTTAAACAACAAACAATAAAACAAACCCTCTCTTACATAATAGGTAATATCATCATAACATGCCTAGAGAACTTGTGAAATTGAGTCTCATGCTCAGATACAGTCATGAAGCCTTGCTCCAATCTAGAGAGCTAATACTACAGTAAATCTCTGACACACTGTCGTATGAATATTACCAGAAATGCCTGAGAAAACTCCATTCATGACACTGGAGGTGACCCAGTTGGTCTACCCTCAATAAATGTATGCCACCACTACCTTGCTGACCAGTCAAGTTAATAGACTCTAAAATCGATTCCCCTCGACTCCACCAATTTTAAAGTGTAAAGTTACTCACAACAAGTAGCCAAAAATCATAGGCATCCTCTCCGATAGCCCCATAAAACCTCATACCTGACAATCTCAATAACACTCTAAATATCTTTTGCCCCTCTTGTAGCATAACATAGACTGCAATAACTAGCTGGGTAGTGACAGATACTGGGGAAACCTCTACCATTGGACTCTCTACATCAGGCTAATCCTGTTGTGTTGGCATAGGTGGAGTTGGGGCTTCCTGCATGCCCCCAACATGCTAGTTACTAAGTGATAGTCGTATGCAAGTTTGGAGCCACTACAGTATGAGTGGAGGCCGAGTTGGTCCTGGCCCCATCAGCTCTAGAGCCCTCTATCTATCCTAGGATGGTGTTGTAGGCCTTTCACGACCGTGAGGTCATCCACCACCCTTGAATAGGGCTCTACCATATGGCTCAGGTGCATCACCCTAGACCACTAAGCCACACACATGAGCCATACTTTGAAATAGTTAAACTAGTAAGATTCTAAGAAACTAATAAGATGCACGACATATAATGATGATGCAAAAGAGATAATATTCCTAAATATGTCTTATAACCTCTTAAAGATAGGATACGAGCGTCTCCACACTAATCCATACCAATCTACTAGACATTATCTCAATACAAGCGACACTAGCGAACCTATGATTATGATACCAACTTTTCACATCCCAAAAACTCAAGTCATTGATGTGTCATGAAATCTTAGCACATTTGATGCTAAAAAAATAAGGATTAACGCTAGAACCGAGTCTATTTTGTAAGATTTGATATGTGTGTTGAATGTCTAGAATGGTTTGCACGTGCATGGAAGAGTTCAGAAAAAAAGAAACCTAAAATGATGGTGCCGAAGGAAATACCGCGGAGCCCAGTATGAGTCGTTGTTGTCATGACGGGCCATCATAATGCCTGTGGTGCTAGAGCAGTGAACTTGGAAATTGTGATGCTGAGAATAAAACTCCAAGTTAAGACCACAGAATCCTATATGGGCCGTAATCCTCTTGACGAGCCGTGATGTTGCTCATCGACATGAACTTGTGGGAAGACCTTGAGGAGTTGCACTGTGGTTTGGCCAAGTAAAGACCACGGACAACCAGAAGGGCCGTGGTCATCATAAAAGTCTGTGATGCAGACTGTGGTGGATTTCCAATGGACAAGCCTTGAAGAACTATGTTTTGAAATTTCTAAGTAAGGATCATGGAGGGCCTCACAGACTGTGAAGCTCTTGACAGGTCATCATACTCTCTGTGATAAGTCTAAAAAATTTAGTTCTTCTTCGAGTAAGACTCTTTTTAGACATAATATTTGAATTAATTAGGTTGTAATTTTGTTCTTATGTCGTGATATTTGGAACGAGCGACTACTTTCTAAATATTCTCTACTTTGGTTTTTGATCGACTAACATTGAATCGATAATTAAAGTTTGATTTGGTTTTTAAATATAAAGTGTTCTTTGAATCTGCAAATCTTTGTAAGGGATTTCTCTTAATGTGTTCATTACATATCTTTTCTTATTCGATTGAAGGCATGAAAGGCTAAACACCACAACTAGGGTTGTGGGAACTATGACTAACATATGAGTTTATATTCGTAAAATGAGTATTATGTCATTCATATTTGCAGAACTTAACTTAACTTTCGTTATTCAGTCTTTCTAATGAGTGCACGCTTTAGAATTTTTCGGTATCTATCAATTGTTCGAGAGAAAATCAATAGTTAGGAAAGAGTCGGGTTAAATTGTTGAATTAGAGTAAAAGTTTGAGTTCGAGAAAAAAGAAATTTGACACTAAATTATGCGAGGGTAAAATCAAATAACTCTCTAAGACCGAGAGGATTTGAGTGGAAAGTTATCTAACGAAACTGATAAGTGTTAGATACACCTAACTCACTTGTAATTTGCAAAGAATGAACTACCTGAAACTCCTTCATGAATCAACACTAGATGTAATGTCATGGGAAACACACACCATGGTTTCATTCATTAATCATCACAACCTTGAAATTAAAGTTCTGTTAACTGTGTTAATCTGAAAATTTTAACAATAATGGTTACTGAACCTTACAATCAACCCATTTTACATTTTGCAATTACTTTCTTTAGAAAATAATAACAATATTTGAATAAAAGCGATAGTGAAACTATTTATGTGAGTAAATTCTCTATAGGATCAACCTCAACTCACGTTGAGTTCTATAAATTGATAACGACCGTTTATACTTCTTAATTGAAGTGTAAGTTTGGACGTATCAAATTTTGGCACCACTGATAGGGAATTTCAATTCAGAAATATTTTACTAGCGTTTATTTGAATTGTAGTTATATTTACTAATTTTACGTTTTGTTCTTTGTCTGTGTCTATGATAGGTAAGTCTACTAGTGTATGCCAAATATTAGAATTAAGGGTGCTCCATTGATACCTTACGACCCGAAACTTAGGAAAACCATCTGCAAGATGGTGAATGCATAGGAACTTGAGGCTTAGAGGCAGATACTAGGATTTGAGGCTGAGACAGCTATTAGAGGTGTTCATTGGAATGCTGTTAATGACCCACCTAGGGTGGTGAAGGAACATTAAGGAGTAGAAGAGATAACTCCTCCCCACCACCAACCATTATCTCCAAGGGGTCAAGCACAACAACCAACTCCTATGGTATTTGACGAAGATGATTTGGACATAGATGGAGCTGGAGCCACATGAGCAATAGTGTTACCTACATTACC
Organism: Solanum gracilifrons; assembly: GCA_029582605.1. Classification (NCBI taxonomy): domain Eukaryota; kingdom Viridiplantae; phylum Streptophyta; class Magnoliopsida; order Solanales; family Solanaceae; genus Solanum; species Solanum gracilifrons. Next base: position 12,645 of record JAJOOH010017692.1, read on the forward strand.
TCTAGGTATGAAATTTACGATAACTAGCACAATGATTTAGCTTCTCAACTTGAAGGGTATGCTTAGAGGTGCACCTGATGATGATGAAAACCAACACTTGATGAACTTCGTTGCAATATACAAGTCACAGGAAATCCCTAGAGTGAGTCAGACTGCTATGAGGCGGTGGTTGTTCTCATTATCTCTCACTGGAGAGGCAACAAATTGGTTGAACGAGCTACAAGATGATTCAATTAGGACCTGGAATGAATTGAAAGAGTCTTTCTTGGAATGGTTCTATCCTAAGTCGAAAGAACTATAAACGAAAGATGAGATAGGGGCACACAAGAAACTACCAGGGGAAGCAATGCATGATACTTGGTGGAGATTTAGCCAAAAGATGAAAAAGTGCCCGAACCATGGTCTTACTGAGAGACATTTAAAACAAGTTTTTTATTGATCGTTGAATTATGTTACTAAGATTGTTATTGATGTAGTATGTGGAGGATCATTCATGAGGAAGCCATTCCCAGAAATCCTGCAGCTAATGGATGAAGTGTCGAAGAATAATAGAGCATGGCACACCAGGGATGCTGAAGTAGGAGATCTTGGGTTCACTTTTCATGCTTCAGCTGAATAGAAGAAAATAGAAGAAGAAAGGGATCAGGATATGGCTCATATGAGAACCTAGATGGACCTACTCACGAAGTATATGATGGCAAGTTCTGAGAAGATAAATGTTGTGGGAGCCTCAAACAAGTATGAAGATTAGGACATCGATTTAGATGAGGAGGCTAAATACTTAGGCAACCAGGGGGGTTTTCAGAATTATAACTTGGGAAACTAACGATATAATTATGATAATCAAGGTCGGAACTACTCCAGAGAAGGGTAGTATTAAAGGGCAGCATATAGGGAACAAGGCAAATGGCAGAACAGAGATGGCTACATGAATGACCTCAGTGGTGTTTATGTACCCCTGGGTGATAGAGATAGAACATGTGGTAGTTCTAGTGGGTCCAAATTAGAAGATATGTTAGCCAAAATGTTACAAAAAGTTGAGTCTACTGATGCAGGTGTGAAAGAAATGAAGGGCAATTTCTCCAGTATAAGTCAACTGGTGGATTCTCACACCACTTTTATCAAGCAGATAGAGCAACAGTTGGGATAACTATCAGCATCACTAAACCAGAGGAAGAATGGGTCACTTCCAAGTGACACTATTCAGAATCCCAAGAAAGATGGACACTGCATGGCCATCACCACCAGAAGCGGTAAGATTCTTAATGAGTCAGTAACTGCAGGTACTGAGCAGGAACAAGGTATGGGGAGAGATGAAGAAGAAGATGTCGAAGCTGAACATGTAGATGATACAGAAGATGCCCAACCAACAGAAAATCAGGCCAAGGTAAAAGAAACAAAAGTATAGGATACTTTGTATTTACAACTGATGCCGAGACCGCCTCTTCCTTTCCCTCAAAGACTCAAGAAGAAAGATAAGGATGGGAAATTTGCAAAATTCATAATCATGTTGAGATTACTATCATTGAACATCCCATTGGTGGAAGCTCTGGAGCACATGCCAAGATATGCTAAGTTCATGAAGGACTTAGTCACAAAGAAAAGAATTACATGTTTTGAATTATCTGACAACATTCATCATTGTAGTACTATTACTACAAGATCTTTGTGCAGAAAAAAAGATCTAGATTCACTCACTATACCATGCACCATCGGATCATTTGAGTTTGCAAAGGCCCTATGCGATTTTGGTGCAAGTATAACTCTGATGTCGCTAACCATTTACAAGCAATTGGGCTTAGGAATTCCAAACCCACCGCGATGAGGTTTATGATAACAAGTAGGTCAGTAAAGCGGCGTGCAAGTATTTTATGTTATGTGCTTGTAAAAGTGGACAGTTTCATTTTTCCGACATGCTTCATGATTCTGGATTGCAAAGTAGACTTAGAGGTTCCCATAATTTTAGGAAGACCATTTTTGGCTACAGGTCGAGCTTTGGTTGATGTTGAGAGCGGAGAGATGAAATTCAGGCTCAACAATGAGGAGGTAAAGTTTATGATATGCAGGTCTATGAAGCCTACAAGACAGTAATGTGGTGTCTGTAATAGAGGTCTTTGATGAATGGGAGTTGGGAGCTGCTATTAAGGAAATGTCTGCTGTTGAAACATTGGAAGCCATGCTAATGAATTTTGAAGAAGACTTCTGGAATGATTATGTGGAGATTGTGAATGTTCTACAGGGCATGGGGTCATGTTCTTATGCTCCAAAGAAATTAGACCTGGATCTGAAAAACATGCCAACTGCTCCAGCAAAGCCATCCATTGAGGAACCACCTGTGCTTGAACTGAAACAGTTACCCAGTCACCTAAGGTAAAACCAAGTTAGCGACAGAAATAGATAATCGGCGAATCACCGATTCACTCCGCGATGGAAACCTTGATCGCTTTAAGTCACAGAACCCTGAGGACAACTGACGAATGCAAATCGGCGATGAATTGGAGCAAGCTGTGGATCGCTGACCTGTTCGGCGATGCCCGACTTATCTCGGCCAATGGTTTTTTAGGCCAAAAATTGGGCAACTATAAATTGAAATTTGAACTGAAGATTTATGAGGATGCGAACATTCACTAGAGTTTTCTCTTAGTTTTTGAGTTCCATTGTAGACTTTGAAGTTTTTGAGGCTCAAACTTGTAGATTTGCAAGTGAGTTTTTGAATTTCTTCAATTTGGACAATTGTAAACACTTGGGAACCTTTACCCAGATCATGGCTAATGTATTTGGTAATCGTTTCTCTATTTTTATGATGTGTAGCTGAAACCTCAATTCTTAGGGTGTGATCATGTGATTATGGGCTGAATTAGCTTATAGATTTTGATTATTACAGATTTAAATTCTTAATTGAAGTGGGTTTAATTGATAGTTGTGTTTTAAACCAAGAATTGTAGTTGCAAATGCAATTTGAACTTAGAATTCTGGGCTTGCTTGGAAAATGGGTTTTAGAATGAAAGCTTTCAATTGATGATTGTAGTTATTGGGTTGCTATAGGTTTAGCTCGAAAGAGTAAATCCTAATCTCAATTCTACCTATCTAGCTCGAGAGAGTGGACATATTAAGGTTGTGGGCTGTTTATCTTGCTAAGCTTGTTGATGTTCGAAAGAAATCACTTGAATCGAGATAGTTGTTTGAGAGAAAACTATCTCACCTATAGTCTAACCTACCCACTGATATTTAGCTATTTATTAGTAGTTTCGATTACCCATATAGTGAAATTTTCCTATAATCTATCACATCCCAAGAATTCTTCTCTATATTGTTATTTCCTTCATGTTTGATTGTGTTGTAGCTGATAATCGACAATCCAAACCCCCATCTGACATTTGTTTTCATCCCCTTAGACTTGTTTACATGTCTTTTTCGATAAGTTTTATTCCTATAACCGAATAGACCACTTAATAACTTTATAACTAAAATTCAGACACGTACCACTCCCTGTGGGTTCGATCCCAACTCTTCGTTGTGTTTTGTACTAGTTAACGATCGTTTACACTTAGAATTGGATGAGGTGTACTTGAAACGTTAATAAAAAAATTGTTCCTCATCTTTCTCACCTTCAAACTCATCTTCTTCTTGAGTTTTTTCTTCACAACCCTCTTCTTGCTCTTACTCCTCACCAAGATACATTTCTCCCCCTTGAATTAGAATGTTCAATCGGTTGGAGCATTCACGCATCATATGACCCCACCCTCTACACTTGTGACATTGAACATCTTTAGGAAATTTGGTTGGGTCATTATTACATTCTCCTCTTGGTAGGTACTTTGGAGTGTTTCCTTCGAAGAGTTTCTTCTCATAAGGTTTCTTGAAATGGACCCACGTGGCATTCTGTCCACTGAACCCTTCCTTGAACCCAAGCCTTGTGAAAAATTTTCTAAGGCAAGGGTTCAAGGACGGTGGAAGAGTTCACGGTCAGTGAACCTATCCTTGAACCCAATCCTTGTGAAATATATTCTAAGGCAAGGGTTCAATGACGGTGGAAGAATCCACGGTCAGTGAACCCATCCTTGAACCCAAGCCTTGCGAAAAATATTCAAAAACAAGGGTCCAAGAAAGGGTTCATGGACGGTGGAAGAGTCCATGATCAGTGAACCTATCCTTGAACCCAAGACTTGTGAAAAATATTCTAAGGCAAGGGTCCAAGGCAATGATTCACGGACAAGTTCACGGCCAGTAGAATGGTCCACGGATGGTAGATACATCCGTGGAGATAGACTACGGAAAAAAATCCAGGCCTATGGTTAATAATAGCCTTTATTGGCCGTGAATCGATGAATGGCCGGTGAAAGCCTACCTTTAAAGGTACCTGTCAGTTAATTTTTTCAAGGTTATATGTGTCAATTTTATGCATCTAATACCTAAAATAGATCATTTTAATCCTAATAATAGACCATATATAAGTAATTTAAAGTCAAAATACACCCATTCACATCATTATTTCCAAAATCCCAAATCAAATCCCAAAAACTTCATCTTCTCTCAAAATTCTCTCTCTAGAACTGAAAGACGAAGAAGAGGAAAGTTGAAGCTAGGGGTTGAATAAACACGGATTTTTCACTCAAGTTCTTTTAAGAATCTTAACTAAGGTATGGTAGATCTTCATCCATGGAGCCCCTTCTAAACCCCCAATTTCAAAAATAGAAATCCCAAAAGTTAGGGTTTGACTTCAGTCTCATGGATTCATTTCAAATTCATTTTTAATGATTGGATTATGTTTATTATGAATATATTGATGGACTAACATTGAATCGATAATTAAAGTTTGATTTTGTCCACTGAACACTTTGCGAGTAAAGTGAATACAATTATGATCTAGTTGTTGTGTTGTTGGATGATTATACTTATGTACACACTTATGTATGTATATGATATGATGTGAAAGGTTTGTCACATGTAGTGATTCTAAGGTTGGAAGACTAGCTCACCTATTAAATCTATGATCTATAGTATGAATTATGTTGGATTGATTGTCAGGACATTCTTCCATGATTATGAACTTAAGTCAAGACTTACTATGTAATTTATGGGAATTAATGCCTAGCATCGAGTGTATATGAATATGAGATGGAAGCTTATACGATAGTTGAGTTCGGCTTCCCAAACAGGTTACTTCTACGCTAGTTGAGTCCGGGTTCCCAAAGTATGTATCTCATGAGATGGAAACCTTATACCCCAGTTAAGTCTGGGTTTCTAGTAGCAATCTCCTTATCCCATAACTATGTGCCCACATAGGTCTTTATCTAGTGGATAAACCTAAGCTAAGAGTATGGTTCTACCTTTAGCAAGTAGAACAACCCCTTTTCGGCGTGGGGTAGACACCAGATTCCATGTTAGCTTGCATGGTATATATCAGTTATGGCTTATTCCCACTAGTACATTAATATGCACAAGAATATGAAATATGAACTATGGCTAATTAAGAAGCTTACTTAGTATGGGTGAGATTATGGGATCTTTCTCATGCATTGCACAAGTATGCTTTGAGGGTATCTATGGTATGTTCCTTTTATGATGTAATGATCTATGAGTTGATTATACTTTTCCATTATCTTCAAATTGATGCTTTAAACTAGTAACTGGCATGCATTCAACTAAAATGTTCCTTTTTGCATGTTTTCATGAATTTTTATGCATGGTTATCATACTTAGTGCATTTTTGTACTAACCTATATTTTTCTACATTTTTCCCACGTGTAGGGTCCGGTTCTTAAGGTGGTTATCATTTGGTTCATGCTTGGATTTTACTATTCTCCTTGCTTGTGGTGAGTCCTCATAATTCGAGGACGGGAGATTCACTTTGAGTTTCATTTCTAGTATTTCATTTTTTGAACAATGTTGTATGTGCTATGTCCCTTTTCATTTGAACTATTGTAATAGATGGCTAATTGAGACAAGTCTAGACTTCCACTTTCCTTTATAAAAATGTTAGCCTAGAAATGTGTTTTAACTCTTATTGTTCTAATGCTTTATGTTATGATATGCTAAGTGGCTTACATGGTGCCTTTCGGGGTTTTATGTGCCTTGTTACGTCTAGGGGGTACCCTTGGGTAGTGACATGAGTCTTGTTTGATACTGGTATCGATGCCTTGTGTGGCGAGATTATCTTGAACATTGTGCTTGATGACACCTAGAATTTTCCCCATAGGTTCAATTGATTGAGTGAAGCGAGCAATTGAAATGATCTTAGGCAAGAATTTTGAATAGTGAGCCGATTTGATAGTACCCCTCTTTGTGGCCAACCTTGTGAGATGTGTGAACCTTGCTTCGTACCTGTTGTGCCTATCATTTTCTTGGAAGAAACTTGAACAACTTTGACCTATTTATCTCATCACCCATAACCTTCATGAAGTATTGGTTTGTCTGAATAGATAACTTAGGCCAATAGCCTAAGTTGGGGGTGTGGTGAAAAAGAAGGAAAGTCAAGAAGTATAAAGATTCCCCCTTTGATAGATTGTGTTGAAAAAGATGGAACCCCTCCATGTAAGAAAAAAAGAGAAAAAGAAGAAAGAAAAGAAAGAGACTGAAAAAGAGAGAAAAAAATTGTGAAATAAAGTGTGTGAAAATAGTGAAAAAAGGGGTATCCGGTGATTCATGTTTAGTTGAATAATGGGGTGGATTATGAACATGTTGTAATGTGAAAGAGAAGGAGAAAAAGTGATTTTTAGGCCATACTTCATGAAGGTAGAAGCCACTAAGCCTAAATGACCATACCTTTACACTCAGTCTCGTTACAAGCCTTAAAAAGACCTTTGTGATCTTTAGTGAGCTGAAACGAATGTTGATAGGAAAATAAGGGCAAGCCTATGGGTGGAATCATGCATATGTTCACTTTTTTGAGTGTGAGAGTTGTATGTGATTCTGGGACGTTAAATTTTTGAAGAATTTTGTGTGAATGTGGAATCATCTTTGTTGTGAAGTCATTTGAGTACCTTTGTTGAGCATGAACTTGCATTTGAAGCAAGTATTGTGAACTTGAGTACACTTGATAATGGTGAGTCACAATTTGAATCTTTCAGTGCAAAATGGAAAATTGTAGATGTAGTTTGAACCTTTTGTTTGCATTCATCAATGAGTCTTAAGCAACACTGTTTGTAGACATCCTTGTTGAACCAATTGATCTCGAGTTTTACTTGAGCACAAACAAAAGTTTAAGTTGGGGGTGGGGGTGTTGATGAGTCGGAGATTCAGACTCATTTAAGGCTTTGTATTGACAGTTTTAGTGTCCTCAAATGCCTAATTTATGTTATAAACTGGTGTAAAAGCATTTATTTTCAGGTATGTAAGATAAGGAGCAAGAAAAGGACACTACCTGGCAAAAAGGAGCAAAACAAGCTAAAACAGTGAAGAAAAGCGATCCTTGTGATCACCAAGATCACTCGGCGAACTACCAAGTGGCTCTTTAGCTCACCCAAAGTTCCAGTGTGCCAGCCCTGGGGAAAAAAACCAAGTTGGAGATAGAAATGGGAATTCGGCGAATCGTCGATTTAGTCCGCGATGGCAACCTTGATCGCCTAAAGTCACAGAACCCCGAGGAAAACTGACCAATGTTGTAACACCTCTAAATACTAACCAAGAGTCGCAAGTCGATTCACCATTGCTTAATTACTACAATATGTTTTGTTCTCATTTTGGGAACTTGAAATTTTGTGATATTTGCAAACTTGCTTAAGATAATTATGATCGTAATTTAAAGGATTGTATTGGGGTATTTACGTAATATTCTAATTAGGATTATCTATAACTTGAAAGGGTGGTGAGGTATATACATATCGGTATATATGTATGCATTTTGGGCAGTACCTTTGAAGGACAGTTGTACAAGTGATATACATCACTTCTGTGACTATATTTTCACACCTCCTTTAGTTAAATTCGTTTCCCTCAAGTCTAAGAACCTTAGGAATTCGAGACACACCCTTCTGTTTGGTAAGTGATGAAATATGTTTCCGAGCTAGGTAGTGTTTAGTATTTTAAGCATATCTCGTTTTTTAGAACTTCGTTTACATTGAATAAATATGATTTGGAAATATAATGCATATACCTACAACTCTTATGTTTATGTAAAACTCTAATTTAGCTATTATGGATTCGATATATGCGACGCAACATAGAACAAGTTCTGTCCAAATTTCGAAATTTGAAATCCTGTATGATCAACTGTTAGTGTTTTGATTATATCTTTTTGGACAAAATATATTTTGCGGTGATTCTTGATTATTTGCAACCTTAAGAGATGTACCTACATCTTTCATGAAGAATATACACTCCAGTTTTGCGTTATACTTTTCAAATCTAAGTTGCAACATGAGGTACTAGGCATGCAAGAATTACTGTTTTGGGAACATAGTCATATTTATACAGGCTAAGCGTACTTGTTATGATAATCCTGTTTTACATCAACTTTATTGAGCTACTAGGAATTAAAGAAGTTATTTAATTTTATTTTTAAGGTTGTATATACTCGTGAACAAGTTGAGCACCTTGATACGTTGGTTGGTCTACGGTTTAAACTCTTGAAGTTCTGTTTGACTGTTTCTAAGCTAAGAGCTGGGGTTTGTGTATAAACTTGTACTTGTACTTTTTTTACCTGTTGGTATATCTGAAAGTTATCTTGGTACCTTGGTTACCTCTTATCACTTTGTGTTGTCGTGCTGGTATCCTTTAAGACATTAAAGACACTTGTGTTACTCGCCCACTTGTACCGATTGTTTGATCACTTGGCACTCTTGTTGGTACCTTGCCCTTCTTGTGGCTGTAACTTTGTCACTGTTGGCATGCCTTTTGATTCGGATCATTTGCTATCTTGACTCTGGATTTTTAGTCCGTCTTAAGAATAGAAGTTGTCCATTTTAAGTACGAACTAGAAAGCATTTTTTAATATGGTTCTTGGTTCTCTTGATTATTGGGCTTCACCCTTCTTTATACAGGGCGTCATCCTTTCTTGATACCTGTTTGTGCTTGGTGTGACGACATGATGTATATATTGGACGAGCCTTATTATTGAATCTCTTAGAAAATGGTGCTATGAGTGTTCTTGACATTTGGATCTTTAAATATCGAACTTGATACTCTTTATATATTGTTTAGTTGATTTATTATTATGTTTGAATTGTGCTGCCCATGACTTGAAAAAGGTAGCTTGGTGAATCAGAGGGCTCCGAACCTATAGTTTTTTCACCACTAAGCTATAAGCTTAGCGATAGTTGTTTCTATCGTAGGGAATGTTAGAGAGGATGCATGAAGCTGTCCATTGGAGATGGAAATGTTGAGAGCCTTAAGGAAGATCACAGTTGCATATAGGCATCTATATTTTTTATAAACCTTGGGACTTGTACATGATCTATGTGTTGTACATTTACATGAAACTTTGAATGCTAATTTGATCATGTCACCATGGGTTGTAATATTAGTGTGGCTATATGTTTTGTTCTTTTTGGGGTGTGTAAACCCAAGTCTTGTAATATACTAAAATTACTATTTATTTTGAATGTTGTGTGAAGCATGAACCGGCGAATTACGGTACTCGCTAGTTGGTAATATTATTTTTATCTCAATTTTAAGTGTGAGGATATTATATGCATGAAAATCTCATAAGTTATTTGCTTAGATTATTTTGGATGGATTTTTCCGCCATAAGTTAAAATTCTGCGCAATATCAATTTGACAGCAAATAAATGTTTAAATGGGCAGGATGCACATCCTTAACCATTTTTATGAACCTAATCCCTCTACTAGATTATAATCAAAATTTCCATCGTTAATCTCTTTTAAAAGTCGCAAGTATTAAATTAGATTTCTTGTTTAAGTGGTAGTATCCTTCCGAAAAGGTTCCTACACATGTTGGTATCAGAGCCTAGGTTTGTGGTTCTAGGACTTTTGTTGTGAATTACTTGTATACTTGTTCGCTTTCAAAAAGGTTCTATTTAGATTATTTGTTCATGTACATGGTTTATAATAATTTTTTTCGCATGTAAAGTGCATATGCATTAAGTACATGTCCCTAATGCAATGTGATCTTCCCTTTTGAAGGAATGAAGTTATGGTCTCTTCTTCTGAACGACCTATGGAAGCTGCTCGTAAAGGTTCGGGTACCTCTGTTTCCCAACATCATGCACTGGAAGGGGTTGGAGAATATTTCTCGAATCAATATGTTCCCACACTAGTGGGTCTGAATTGGGAAACCATTAGGGTGTAAGAGCTGGTCCACCTCCTCACATGAGTCATGGTACTCAAGCCATGAATCCTCCTTTTCAACAAATAGTTGAATTCTTCCACCACATGGCTGAATCGATGCATGATCCCAACCTGATAAACTTTGAGAAAATGAGGAAAATGGGTGGAGTGAAGTTTGAAGGCAATTGCTTAACAATGGATGGAGCGCATGGAGAGGGTATTTGAGAAGTTAGAGTGTTCAGATGTTTCCAAATTTAAGTATGCTATTTCACTATTACAAAAGGATGCTTATGGTTGGTGGGTAAGTGTTTCGAATGCCAAGGTAAAACCTCCAGTTCTTACTTGGGATGATTCTCTTAAGAAATTTCGTATGAAGTATGTCCCACCTACTTATTGTGATGCAAAGAAAAAGGTGTTTTTGAATTTAAGGTAACGAGGCATGTCTATTGTTGAGGACCAACAAGAGTTTCTAAGGCACTCTCGTTATGCTGGAGGTATTATTAAAGAGGAAAAAGACAAGTGCAGGAAATTTGTAGATAGTTTAAATGATTTCATCAGGAAGAATGTGGTGATCCTGCAACATGAGAACTTTTGTAAGTTAGTGTCTGCTGCTTTTACTTGGGAACAACTTGATAAAGAAGAAGCTAGTAGAAATGAAAACAAATTCTGAAAGCCTAGACCAGATTTTGGAGGTCCATCCAAAAGGTGAAGGTTTGATGATTCTAAGGCTGGTAGTGTTAACGGGCCACCTCAGCAAAAGTAAAGCAGATCAGAATTTTCTACAACTAGCACTCCAAATTATGGCCAAGGCAAGCCTCGCGTTCCCACTTGTCCACAATGTGGAAAGAATCATTATGGTACTTGCAGGAGAGCTTTTGGTGCATGTTTCCATTGTGGGAGCTTTGATCATAAAGTGAAGGATTGCCCTAATCCTAATAATGCTCCTTCCTTGGGAACTGGAGGCTCAATTCATAAGCCTTCTATTAATCTTACTCAAACTAATAGAGGTGCAAGACCTAAAAATACCCAAGAAGCGGGTGCAAGCGGAGCTAATAAAGCTAGTGGACCAAGGACTACTGAACACCCTTATGTTATGAGGCAGAGGGATGATAAAGATGGACAAGACGTGGTTGTCAGTAAATTTCACTTATTAGGCTTATGTGTGCTTACACTATTTGATCCTGGTTCTACACATTCCTATATTTGTTCATCACTTGTTCTTCTTGAAAATGTGAAATTTGTGAGACTTAATTATGATGTGCTGGTTCAATGTCCTTTGGGTTATCAAGTTCTGTGTAATCGAATTTACTGTGATTGTCCCTTCGTGATTCAAAACCTAGTCTTCTCTACTGATTTGATTGAAATGCCCTTCAAGGATTTTGATGTTATTATCAGGATGGATTGGCTTTATAAATATTATGCAGTGGTAGATTGTAGTTCAAAGCATGTGACTTTTAAAGATCCAACATTTTCACACATCATTGTAAGAGGTGAAAGATCATTGACATCTAGTATCATTTCTGCGGCCTTGGCAGGAAAGTTAATGCGTCAAGGTTGTGGGGCATACCTTGCTCACATAGTTGATACACAGTTAGAGAGTCCTTGTATCAAGGACATACCTTCTGTATGTGATTTCCCAGAGGTTTTCCCAGAGAATCATCATGGGTTGCCCCCGGAAATAGAGGTTGAATTTCCTATCGAGCTTATTCCTGGATCTACCCCTATTTCTATCACTCCTTATAGAATGGCTCCAACAGAATTAAGAGCATTGAAATATCAATTGCAAGAACTTCTTGAGAAAGGTTTTATTCGACCTAGTGTTTTTCTTTGGGGATCCCCTGTTTTATTCGTAAAGAAGAAAAATGGCACTCTTAGGCTTTGTATTGACTATAGAAAATTGAACAGAATAACAGTCAAGAATAAATATCCACTACCAAGGATCGATGATTTGTTTGACCAACTTAAGGGTGCTAAAGTATTCTCAAAGAGTGATTTAAGGTCTAGATATCACCAATTACGTGTTAGAGATAAAGATATTTGTAAAACTGCTTTTATAACTCGGTATGGTCATTATGAATTTTTTGTGATGCCATTCAAATTGACAAATGCTCCTGCGGTATTCATGGATCTAATGAATCGAGTATTCAAATCGTATCTTGATCAGTTTGTGGTTGTCTTTATAGATGATATTTTAATATTTTCCAGAAGTAGTGAAGACCATGATTTACACCTTCAGAGTGTTTTAAAAATTTTGAAGGAGAAAGAACTGTATGCTAAACTTTCCAAGTGTGAATTTTGGCTTGATGAAGTGGCTTTTCTGGGACATGTTGTATAAACCGAAGGCGTGAAGGTGGCTCCTAGTAAGATACAAACAGTTGTTGAACGGAGACCTCCCAAAACTCCAACTGAGGTAAGAAGTTTCTTGGGCTTAGCAGGATACTACAAAAGATTTGTGAAAGGCTTTTCCATTATCGCCTCCCCTTTGACTAAGCTCTTGCAGAAGGAAGTAAAGTTTATTTGGGATGACAAATGCCAAGAGAACTTTGAAACTCTCAAATCCTTGTTGACTCAAGCACCTATACTTAATCTACCAATTGAAGGGAAAGAGTATGTAGTATACAGTCATGCTTCTCATAATGGTCTAGGATGCGTTTTGATGCATGAAGTGAAAGTAATTTCTTATGCCTCTCGGAAATTAAAACCGCATGAATTGAACTATCCTACTCACGATATTGAACTTGTTGCTATAGTGTTAGCTTTAAAAATATGGAGGCATTATTTGTATGGAGAGAAATGTCATATATTCACTGATAACAAGAGCCTAAAGTACTTCGGTAATCAGAAGGAGCTAAACCTAAGACAACGTAGATGGCTTGAACTCATCAAGGATTATGATTGCACAATTGATTATCATCTAGGTAAAGCCAATGTCGTTGCAAATGCCTTAAGTTGAAAATCCTTCGCAAGCATTTCTTTGAGTCCTTTGCCCTTGCTCCTTGAGTTAAGAGCCATGAATGTTTGTTTTACACTTGATTCAAATGGCTCAGTTATTGCTAATTTGGAAGTAAAGCCAATATTACTTGAACAGGTGAAAGAAGCACAAAAGTTAGATGAGAAACTTGTAAATTTGACCAGAGAAGTTCAAAATGGGGAAAAGTTTGATTTTACATTAACGGGGGATGGTGGATTATTTTATCAAAATAAGTTATGCGTCCCAAATGATGACAAATTGAGGAGAGAAATATTGAATAAACACATACTGCGCCATATGCAATGCATCCTGGAGGTACAAAGATGTACCAGACCACCAAAGAACATTAATGGTGGAAAGGTATGAAGAGAGACATTGTGGAGTTCATTTCCAAATGTTTGGTTTGTCAATAAGTAAAGGAAGAACATCAAGTCCCAGATGGTTTACTACAGCCCTTGTCGATGCCGAAATAGATATGGGAGAGAATAACTATAGACTTTGTTTCTGGACTTCCTCGCACTCAAAGAAATCATGATGCAATATGGGTGATTGTGGACAGGCTAACCAAGAGTTCTCACTTCTTAGTAATCAGGATGGATTACTCACTTGAGCGTTTAGCCGAATTGTACATTAATGAGATTGAAAGACTACATGGGATCCGTGTGTCTATTGTATCTGACCGAGACCCAAGGTTTACATCTAGATTTTGTGTAGCTTATAGGAAGCTTTGGGTACTAAGTTGAAATTTAGCACTTCGTTCCATCCTCGGACAGTCGGAAAGAGTATACAAGTTTTGGAGGATATGCTTCAAGCTTGCATTATGGAGTTTGAGGGTAGTTGGGACAAACACTTGGCTTTGATAGAATTTGCTTACAATAACAATTACCAATCGAGTATTGGAATACCTCCCTATGAAGCCTTGTACGGAAGAAAATGTCGGATCCCTATCTGTTGGAGTGAAGTTGGTGAAAGAAAGCTTATTGGTCCTGAAATTGTTCAACAAACAGAGGACAAGGTAAACTTACCAAGGATCGTCTAAAAATTTCTTCGGATAGACAAAAGTCATACGCTGATCTTTAAAGGCGTGATATTGAATACCAAGTTGGAGATAAAGTATTCTTAAAGGTTTCTCCATGGAAAAAGATTATGAGATTTGGCCAAAAGGTAAAACTTGGTCCCCGATTTATTAGACCTTATGAGATACTTGAAAGGGTTGGACCAGTTGCATATAAATTAGCTTTGCCACCTGAGTTAGACAAGATCCACAATGACTTCCATGTTTCTATGCTCAGAAGATATCGTTGTGATCCATCTCATGTTCTTCCAGTTAAATCTATTGAGGTTATTCCTGACTTGACATATAATGAATAACCTATCCTAATTCAAGCTCGAGAAGTAAAGAAACTTAGAAACAAGAGAATCCACTTAGTTAAGGTAATTTGGAGGAACCATTCTGGAAAATAAGCTACTTGGGAGAGTGAAGAAAAAATGAGGACCCAATATCCGCACTTGTTTCGGGACTAATGTAAGGTAAATTTTGAGACGAAATTTCTTTAAGGGGGAGAGAATTGTAACACCCCTAAATACTAACCAAGAGTTGCATGTCGATTCACCATTGCTTAATTACTACAATATGTTTTATTCTCATTTTGGGAACTTGAAATTTTGTGATATTTGCAAAGTTGCTTAACATAATTATGGTCGTAATTTAAAGAATTGTATTGGGGTATTTACGCAATATTCTAATTATGATTATCTATAATTTGAAAGGGTGGTGAGGTATATACATATAGGTATATATGTATGCATTTTGGGCAGCACCCTTGAAGGACAGTTGTACAAGTGATAAATATCACTTGCGTGACTATATTTTCACACCTCCTTTAGTTAAATTCGATTCCCTCAAGTCTAAGAACCTTAGAACCTTATCTAAACAGATTGTTCTTCAAAATCACAAGAGAAAAACTTGGTCCTTTTGGTTGGAATTCGAGACACACCCTTCTTTTTGGTAAGTGATGAAATATTTTTTTGAGCTGGGTAGTGTTTAGTATTTTAAGAATATCTCATTCTTTAGAACTTCGTTTACAAAGAAAAAATATGATTTGGAAAGGTAATGCATATAAATACAACTCTTATGTTTCTGTAAAACTCTAATTTACTTTTATGGATTCGAAATATGGGACGCAACATAGGACAAGTTCTGTCCAAATTTAGGAATTTAAAATCCTATATGATCAGCTGTTAGTGTTTTGATTATATCTTTTTGGACAAAATAGATTTTTCGGTGATTCTTGATTATTTGCAACCTTAAGAGATGTACCTACATCTTTAATGAAGGATATACAGTCCAGTGTTTCCATTTCTCTTTTCAAATATAAGTTTCGACATGAGGTACTAAGCTGGCCAGAATTACTATTTTGGGAGCATAGTCGTATTTTTACTGGCTAAGCTTACTTGTGATGATAATCCTGTTTTACATCAACATTATTGAGCCACTAGGAATTAAAGAAGTTATTTAATTTTATTTTAAAGGTTGTAGATACTGGTGAACAAGTTGAGGACCTTGATACATTAGTTGGTCTACGGTTTGAGTTCTTGAAGTTGTGTTTCAACGTTTCTAAGCTAAGCACTGAGGTTTGTGTATAAACTTGTACTTGTACTCTTTTTACCTTCTGGTATATCTGAAAGCTATCTTGGTACCTTGGTTACCTCTTGTCACTTTGCATTGTCGTGCTGGTATCCTTTAAGACATTAAAGACAGTTGTATAACTCACCCACTTGTACGGATTGTTTGATCAGGTGGCACTCTTGTTGGGACCTTGTCCTTCTTGTGTTTGTGACTTTTTCACTATTGCCAAGCCCCTTGATTCAGATCATTTTCCATCTTGACTCTGGATTTTTAGTCCATCTTAAGAATGGAAGTTGTCCATTTTAAGTACGAACTAGAAAGCCATTTTCAATGTGGTTCTTGGTTCTCTTGATTATTGGGCTTGACCCTTTTTGATACAGGGCGTCGGCCCTTCTTGATACCAGCTTGTGCTTGGTGTGACGACATGATGTATATATTGGACGAGCCTTATTATTGAATCTCTTGGAAAACGGTGCTATATGCATTCTAGACATTTGGATCTTTAAATATCGAACTTGATACTCTTTATTTATTGTTTACTTGATTTATTTATTATGTTTAAATTGTGCTGCCCATGACTTGAGAAAAGTAGTTTGGTGAATCTGAGGGCTCCGAACCTATAGTTTTTTTCACCAGTAATCTTTAAGCTTAGCGATAGTTGTTTCTATCATAGGGAATGTTTGAGAGGATGCATGAAGTTGGCCATTGGAGATGGAGATTTTGAGAGCCTTAAGGAAGATCACATTTGCATATAGGCATCTATATTTTGTATAAACCTTGGGACCTGTACATGATCTATGTGTTGTACATTTACATGAAACTTTGAAGGCTAATTTGATCATGTCACCATGGGTTGTAATATTAGTGTGGCTATATGTTTTGTTCTTTTTGGGGTGTGTAAACCTAAGTCTTGTAATATACTAAAATTACTATTTATTTTGAATGTTGTGTGAAGCATTAACCGGTGAATTTTGGTACTCGGAAGTTGGTAATAATATTTTATCTCATTGTTAAGTGTGAGGATAATATATGCATGAAAATCTCATAAGTTATTTGCTTAGATTATGTTGGAAGGGTTTTTCCACCATAAGTTAAAATTCTGCGCAATATCAGTTTGACATCAAATAAATGTTTAAATGGGCAGGATGCACATCTTTAACCATTTTTTATGAACCTAGTATCTCTACTAGATTATAATCAAAATTCCCATAGTTAATCTCTTTTAAATGTCACAAGTGTTAAATTAGATTTCTTGTTTAAGTGGTAGTATCCTTTCGAAAGGGTCGCTACAAATGCAAACCGGCGATGGATTGGAGCAAGCGGCGGATCGCCGACCTGTTCGGTGAAGCGCTACTTATCTAGCCCATTGACTTTTCAGGCCAAAAATTAGGCAACTATTAATTGAAATTTAAACTGAAGATTTATGAGGATGCGAACATTCACTAGAGTTTTCTCTTAGTTTTTGAGTTCCATTGTAGACTTTGAAGATTTGCAAGTGGGTTTTTGAATTTCTTCAATTTGGACCATTGTAAAGACTTGGGAACCTTTACCCAGATCATGGCTAATGTATTTGGTAATCGTTTCTTTATTTTTATGATGTATAGCTAAAATCCCAATTCTTGTGTGTTCATGTGATTATGGGCTGAATAAGCTTATGGGTATTGACTATTACTGATTTAAATGCTTAATTGAAGTGGGTTTAATTGATAGTTGTGTTTTAAACTAAGAATTGTAGTTGCAAATGCAATTCGAACTTACAATTATGGGCTTGCTTGAAAAAGGGTTTGTAGAATCAAAGCATTCAATTGATGATTGTAGTTATTGGGTTGATAAGGGTTTAGCTCGAAAGATTAATCCTAATTTGGATTTACCTGTCTAGCTCGAGAGAGGGGATATATTAAGGTTGTGGGTTGTTTATCTTGCTAAGCTTGTTGATGTTCGAATGAAATCACTTGAATTGAGATAGTTGTTCGAGAGAAAACTATCTCACCTATAGTCTAGCCTACCCACTAATATTTAGCTATTTCTTAGTAGTTTCAATTACCCATATAGTGAAATTTGCCTATAATCGATCATATCCCACGAATTCCTCTCTATATTGTTATTTCCTCCGTGTTTGATTGTGTTGTAGCTGATAATCGACAATTCAAATCCCCATCTGACATTCGTTGTCATCCCCTTAGACTTGCTTACATGTCTTTTTCGATAAATTTTATTCCTATAACCGAATAGACCACTTTATAACTTCATAACTAAAATTTAGACTCGTATCACTCCTTGTGGGTTCGACCCCAACTCTTCGTTAAGTTTTATACTAGTTAACGATCGTTTACATCTAGAATTGGATGAGGTGTACTTGAAACGTTAATCATATCACACTGCTAGACCCAAGTATGCTATAACAATCTACAAGGAGTTATGTCCTTGAAGCAACGTCAGAGCAGTTCTATGTACTATCGACTCAAAAATGCGAGTCTAAGGCAACAATATCCCAAACATAAGCTAAGGCCATAACAAGCTAATAACATAATGTGAGAAATTAAACAAAAGCTACCAAACAAGGCATGATCATACGATAGAACTAGGGATGCTACAATTCCTAAACTACCCCAAAAATACCTAAGACGTGATTTCTAACAATTAAGAAGGATCAACTACAACCCAACCAGTATTTCCAGCAATTCAAAATTAATTTGCACTCGTAAGCTCAATCTAAGAACCGAGAAGCTGTAGCCTACCTCAATAGAGATTGCACGCACTCCAAAATCATGAATATGGAGCTTTCCCATTTCTAACATCCTCTGATTGCTACCACACTATCATAAATATAATCAAAGTGTCAAAACAAACTTATGACACCAAAAATAAATAGTTGTAGATTGACCCAAAATCAAATCAATTCATGAAGGTTGGATCTGTGTTGGGAATCCCAAAATTCTCTCCGTCAAAAGGTCCAAATGAGATTACTGAATTTATGTCCCAAAATAGGACATGATTCAAGGCTCAAAAAGGGTAGAATTTTGTTCATGCAAAAAGATGACTAAAAAGTCATAAAATATAACTCACACAGCCCCTCTAACACAGAAATTAACTTCAATACACGCTCCCCACCCTTCCCCCAACACTCCAACATATAGCCGCACAAATTTGAGACCAAACAAAACTTCAAACACCCAAATCCTATTTCTACAACTTTCGAAAGTTCAATTTGAAACATCAAACTGAAGATGAAATTACGACTGGTCTTTCATAGAAAATATATGAACTAGTCAAATATTATGGAAGGTCAACCCTCCAACCTATTTGTAAGAACGACACCAAGTTCTCAATTGTTGAGGTTCAACTCACATGTCTTCTATGAATGTGGCATGGCCTCCGCGAATAGGGTGGTCAGGACCCCAACCCTTCACGAACGCGACACATGCCTCACAAACACAGAGACCAGGTCTAGTGGTCACAAAGAATGCATCATGAAGCCCACAAATGGAAAAGGGAAAAGTGGTTGCACCAACTAATGCACATCAACTAGTTTTCCACAACATGAAAAATCCCCAATTGGGTGTTTTGGATTCATTTAGAACATCCTTCATGCAAACAAGATTTGCTACCACACAAAATTTGGCATACCAGACTCAATGAAGATGTCAAGACTTCCGAAAGAGGTCATTTCAATTAAAAGTGGGTTTCACACCCAAACTCTGTTTTAATTGAAATTGTACATGGGGCTAAGGATGAGCCTGGAAGTCTTAGAATTTGCCCCAAAGGTCCTTATAGAACAAACTCAACATTCTACAACTAACGGAATCATCAAAACTACATTATGAGGCCGTCTTACTTAAATTTTTACTGAAGTCAACTTCAAGTCTCTAAAGCTCCAAAACACGAAAACTTGCACAAAAACCAAATGAATGATAAGGCCACAAATTGTTAGTCCCAGCAAGTCATAAATAACTTGGAGTCTCTATAGGAATACTTTAAATAAAGAAGAGAAGAAAATAAAAAGGAAAATGACTTTGGATGGTCATTACACCTTGTTAGCCCATTCATTATATCATTAATATTATTGTGACCTCACATGTCTAGTAATCATGTTGCGGCAATTGATTGTGATGTCCTTCTAAAACCTTGTTGTTCCCTTTCCCTTTTGTTTAGTGGCTAGATTAGTTTAATAAGGTACTAGGTGCCCATTGTGCCTTCCTTAGTTTGGGGTGAGACAAGAGGTTGCTAGCTGAGGTTGTGACTAAATAAGTTGTTATACAAACGGTCTATATTGGATCCATTAGAACACCACCATTGGTTGGAAATACTACTTTCAAGATTAGTGTGTTCGATGGTCTACCTCTCGAAGACCCAAATAAACATCTTAAAGACTCCCTAGAAGGAATAAAACTGAGGTTGTTCCAATTCTCGCAGACTTCTGAAGAAATTATATGGCTTGGAGAGTTACTAGAAGCACCCATCACTACTGAGGTAGAGATTACAGAAGCATTCTTGGAGAGGTTCTTTCCTTCAAGTGGATGCATCTAGCTTAGGGATGAGATCAACAACTTTAGATAGGTGTTAGGTGAGTACATAAATCTTGACTTAAATACAAAGGTAGTTTAATGTCTGAATCACAAGCTACCAGATGAGGTATTGTTTGAAAGCCTCTATAGATTGCTAGATATAATCAACAAGTTTGTAGCCAACAATACAGGGACCTCTTATGAACAATACTTATGAGGAGGCCAGTACTGTGAGGTGAGGTGAGGTGGTAAGTAATGCATCAATCAGGAAGCTATTAAAGGAAGAGATAACCAAAGAAGAAGTTATGGAAGAATGGATGAAACAATTGATGACAAAGATGGAGGTATTGACTAAGTACGTAATGGGTACTCCAACAAATAAAATGAATTATGTGGCTGATATTGATAAAGGGTAAAAACTAAAGACATTTTTCAGATTTGTGAGGAAGAGGCTCACTTTATGAACATCCAGATGAGGGGTTCCCATCACAACTTCTAGGTTCTAACAAAGGACCTTGGTAGCAAGGACCAAGGAATCAAGTTTGGAACAAAGAGAAGAATGTAGGTTGGACATACATTAACAAAGATAATTGGGAGCAAAGCTTCAACCTCAAGAGTGCAAATTTATATGTTCCACCTAGAAGTGGGAAACAGAGTAGAGACCAACTTTTAGTGAGTTACCCCATAACATCTAAAATTGAAGAGATGTTGTCTCTCGTATTTATGAAAGTTCAAAAATCTGAAACTAGCATGCAACATCTATGCAATGATATTTCTATTATGAGATAAGTAATCAACTCACATGCTACGTCTATCAAAAGACTTGAGATTCATCTGAGCCAGATCTCACCAATGATAAATCAAAGGAAAAAAAGAACTCTATGGAGAGATACAATTGCAAATCAAAATTCAAAATTGAGGTAACATGTATCAATGTATGGTTGTCGAAATACGATATATAATTCTATTCAGAAGTTACAGATAGAGAACAAAAAGGTACAAAACTTCACAAAATTCAGAAAACAAGGACTCCCAATTTTCTAACTTCTTCAATTTTTCACGAAATCACCTTAAATTTCAAGATTAGATTCCCTCCTAGCTAGTTACCAAAACTCAATAACTTTTAAGTTTGAATTCAACCTAACTCAAAAAGACCCACTTGAAATTTCTTCAAGGTTTCAAAACTTCAACATCTTTTAATGGTAGAAGCTTCGGGTCATCGAGAAACTTCGTTAGAGTGGAAAACATAGAAAGACTGCTATTTTCACCACAACTTCAAATCATTTGAAATTTTGAACATAGACTAAAAAACACTAAGAGAAGAAAGATCTAGTGTAAAAAAAACCGACACCAAGCTTAAGATTAGAAGTCCCACATCGACAAAACACAAGGGAGAAGTTAGGTATAAACGTATGCTAGTTTTACCAACTAGTGATGTACTTTAAAGTCATGCGGGCCTAGACCCAAAGTAGATAATATCACTAGCGGACTGAGCTGCTACAAATGGTATCAGAGTCATTCATGTGTCAGCTTGTCGATGTGGACCATCAATTAACAAAGTTTAGGCCAATCCTAATAAGGCGGGGTAAATCCAATGCTTAGTCTATGAAAATACCACTAAGGGAGGCAAACCTAAACAAGGAATCTAAGACCATAGAGGGGGTGTATGTGACACCCCAACTTAAGATTAGAAGTCTCACAGCGGTAAAACATAGGAGAGATATTGGGTATAAAAGTAAGTAGGTCTTATATACCTAATGTGTCTTGTCACACATCATAGGATCTTTTCTAAAACATGTATGTATTACCAAGTTTGTCACGACCTAAATTAAACACTAGACGTGGCATGGCGTTTAAGACCGTGAGAGGCCCTTCACAGACCACTTGACATAAATATACAAAATATATTAGACAAAAGTGTAAAATCTTATATAATGGAAGAGTTTGACATAAAAGTGGAAATCTACTCATAGTCTTGAAGAGCTGATCTAATACATCAAAAGAAGTGGTCGGAACATAACCCGTACACTGTGTACAATGTCTGAAAACTAAAACATAAGAAGAAAATAATGGTGACAAGGTCCTTCCATTATTACCAAGTCTTCAACGAGCAATCGATCAACTAGCCACAATTAGGAGAAAAAGATGTGTCACACCCTACATCATCAAACAATGTAGGCACAAGTATAGGTTAGTACATGGAATGTACTAAGTATGAGGAATATACATAAGAATTTAATATATTATGATACAGGGAGATAAAGGAAAGCATGAAATGCATGACCATGCATGACCAAGCTAAATCATAGTAAAACCTTTAAAGAAAAATAATAAATCATGAACATGGTCAATGCATCTTAAAATCACAAGAAAAACATGATAAAAATTATTGAGGTAACTTAATTCATTTTGTGGGATATTTGCCATTAAGCCACGAGCAGGATAAGAGGAAGCATCACATCCCATGTTATGAGACAATGTAGACAGAAGTATGTGTTAGTACATGGAACGTACTAAGTATGAAGGATATGCATAAGAACATAAAACATAATCATAAGGGGACATAAAGGAAAGCAACATATGCATGACCAAGGTAAAATGTAGTAGAACCTTTAAAGAAAAATCGTAATTCATGAACATGGTTAATACATATAACTTACAAGGTAATATGATAAAAATCGTCAAGGTAACTTAGTTCATTTCATAGGATATTTACCATTAACAGACATAGATCGTGTGATCTATAACGTGGAATCCGGTGTCTTGCTCCTACACTGAAAAAAGATGTTCTTACTTGCCAGGGAAAGGACCTTAAACTTCTAGCTTAGGTGGATATACTATCTATATTTTTTAAGACAAATCCTACCGGGGCACGTAGTTAGGGATAATGAGATTGCTACTAGAGACCCGATATCTACTAACGGGAGAGCCTCCATCTCAATATCCTCTCGGTACTAAGAAAAATCTCAAAAATATAATCATATTCATAAAAATATCATGATACTTGGAGAGGTACAATTTAGTTGCTAATCTAAGCTTAAATCACCATAGAACAACTCTTTAAACCACGAATTATGCACGTGTGAAAAACCCTTTAACCAAATCTTGATTCCTTAATATGTGAGAATATATTTCATAATCTCATTGATGCTTATATTAAAATCAACAATAGATCACAAAATGTTCTTTTCATAAATCATGCATAAGCTTTCATGAATCATAGTCATAAGCTCATATCTTCAAAAAAGTATATCTTCGTAAATGCATGTTCAAAATCATGAATAATTCTTGGGGCTTACCAAAATTAATTTGAAATCATATAATTTAATGAAAAACGAACAGGGAGATTGAAATGGAACTATTAAATCAACATCAATTAAGACCCATGGAGATCACATTAAACCCTAAGCAATTTAGGTGAAATTAAATTGGAAATTTAGAAATCCTTAGGTCCATTGGTTGAATTAAATCCAATAGTGAAATCCCACATACCTTGGTGATCAAAGCACAAAAGAAATGGAGGAAAGAGGAGACTTGAAGCTTGAAATCCTAGCTTTCTTCTTGAACTTGTGAGATGATGAGTCCACAATTTAGACTCATTTAGGGATTTATTTTAATAGAAATAGTGTCCTAAAATGCTTCTTTTGTCTCAATATCTGATGAAAATCATTAAGTTTTAGGTATTTGAAGTTTTAGCGGAAGCATGGAAAATTAGGCGCAAAAAAGAACAGAAAATAACAAAGAGGCTGGAAAGAACGTAAAAATTAAAACCTGATCTTCGCCAATCACTCTTGGCGAATCGTCGAACGGAAGCACTCCGCCCTTTGTTCCAATACGCAAAGCCCTGAATGAAGAGGATCAAATCGGCGGTAAAGAGGAGAAGTCGGCGCGTTGCCGAACAGTTTCGCGAAGCAGTACAATATCGCTCAATGGTCCAGGATGTAGAGATGCTATAGACAAGCACCGAAGGCGATGAACCAGATGATGGGCAAATCGTTGAGTCGATCGGCGATTCCCACTAACCTCGCTGAACGGTCTGCCGCAACACTAAATCTGAAGACTATAAATACTAGTCTTAGTTATTACTTTTAGGGGTCCGAACATTATCGTAATTTTTACTTTAGAATATTATCTTTCTTGTATTTTCTCTCAAGTTTGGAGAGGGTTTTGGAAGACTTGAAGAAAGAAGAAGTTCATCTTCCCCAAGTTGGAAGTGGGTGTTCTCCATTCTTTTTCCTTTGCTTAAATCAAGGTTTAATTTCTTATACCCATTTGATTTCATTATCATTTTAGGTGTAATTTGTTATTTCTTAATGTGTAGCTAAAAAACCCCATTCTTGGGGTGTGATTTAGCAAATATGTGTTGTTATTGTTGTTGGGTCTTTGCTTGTTGATAGGTTAGATGTATGTTAATGGTAATTTCACATAGTGATTGTGGTTTAATTTAATGGGTTTGTAGTTTCAAATACAAAACCACCCATGTGTTTTTGGCTTACCCGAGAGGGAGGTCGCGAAACCAAGACCAGTAGATTGATGGCCTAAGGAGTGGGTCAACATGAGGTTCAGCCCGATAGGGTGAGCCCTAGTCCCATATCCTAACACTCAGCTCGAGAGAGTGAGTGGGGTAAGGCGTAGGCTGGCCTTCATGCGGCAAATGGGTGTCCGAGAGGAACGCATTTGAAATGGGGTAAGTTGCTCGAGAGGGAACTTATTTCCATCTAAATCTTAGCCTAGTCACTATTATCTTGCAAATTTCCTATCGAAGGCATGTACCCAACGATTTATATCAATATATGTTGCGGTCACACCCCAAGAACTTCTCCCCATACTTGAAGTTTCTCTTTATTTTTGTTGTTTTAGTTATACTTGTGACAAACCCCCATTGATATTTGATACTTTGTTGTCACCCACTTGAATTTACTTTGTTTTTATTCGATAATTTCTCAAACTACAGCTAACTAGAACGAAATTCTAGCCTAACTACTATTTTCACTACCACTCCCTTAGGACACGACCCCAACCCTTGGTTGGGTTACTATACTATCGACGATCGTAGACATTCATACCGTAAGTTAGTGTCGTTGGTCATGATAAGCATCATGAGGCGATTAGAGAAGGTGAATGTGGATGGAATTCAAGAGAATGAAATGGTTTGGTTAGATTTAGGAGTTCAAAGGTAGTTATAGGTCTTATAAATAGGTATAAATGATATAGTATAGGAATTAATTGCATTGGAAAATAAGCCAATACCATTATGAAATATCTATCTGATGGCTTCTACGGTTTGGACGTACGGTCCATAGGACTTCCTATGGCCTATGCTGGTCAACCGTCAAACCCACTTCAAAAGCACAAAATTCCATCAATTCCCATGAAACCACTTCTATGATATGTCGTTCAACCTATGGTCCGTAGACCACTTTCCATAGAACCCAAATTCAAGTCCCAAAATTCACTAAGTCAAGAAGAGTCCTACGAGACCACTCTATGAACCATAGAATCAATTATGACCCGTCAAACATTTATCATACACTGAGCTCTCAAACAATTTCACTGAATCAACCATATGGATCAATACTATGACTCGTCAAACATCCTATGCCTCGTCCTATTCACTCGTAGGAAAAACTTTAGAAACTTAAAATTTCCAAAAGTTGACTTTAGGTTTTTCATAATGCTCAACTACCCTTCATCCGATTCTAAGTGTAGGGGGTCGCTAACAAGTGTAAACCCAACTAATATTTGGGATCGATCCCACAAGGAGTGATATGAAAAAGAATTTGATTAAGAAATAAAATAGTGTTCTAATCGTTTGTAGATTTAGACATTTTCACAACAATAAAGGAAATGACAAGGCTTTGATAATTAATATCAAATGGGGGGATTTAGGTAACAAAGTTACGACTACTAAATTGGGGGTAATCAAATAGAGAGGGTTTCTTTAGGAGTGTGATAAATTGAATGCCAATTTTGCAAAATTGGTGATTATTATTTCCTAAAAGTCGTTAAATCACAGTGGGTAGTCCAGGCTTTGGGTGCAATATCCATTTCTCAATCAACTATCACGAATCGAGTGAGTTCTTTCGAACCTCGACAAGCACAACACAAATTAACAACCCAATACCTTAAACAGTCTACTTTTTCAAGCTAGATTTGTAAGATTGCATTCAGACCCACTTTCTCAAGCTAAATCCGTACCAACACAATCACTACAATCATCAACTAATAATTTAACTCTAACACTTATTTCTCATGCAAGCTTAGATTACTAAACTAGAATTGCATTTCCAACTACAATTACTCAATTAAAACACAAACTGTTAATTGAACCCACTTCAAATCAACAATAAAATCAGTAAATATCAACACCCATAAGCCAATTGAAGCATTCAACTACATAATCGCACTCCCAAGAATGGGGGTTTTAGCTAAACACAATAAAGAACAAGAAATTGTTACAAACAAAGTTTTCCATCAGGTTGGGTAACAATCCACAAGTCTCCAAATGCTCAAATTGAAGCTAAAAATCAAACAAACACTAAATCTCTACTCAAAAGTGTAAAAAAAAATGTCTTCGAATGTTAAAGATCAAAAACCCAGTACTAGACAATGTGGGAACCGCTTTTTCTTCTTTTGAAAATTGTATTTTTATGTTCCCCAAATTTCAGCATCGGAGTCACGTGGTTAAGTAAGTTGGACTCGCCGACACGATCGGCAATGCATCGAGAGCTCTTTTTCTCATTTTTTGGCTTTTCTTTTCACCAATTACTCTGTAAGTTTTGGCGAGGTGGATCGGCTCGCCGACCTAGTCAGCGATGCGCCGAGTGCTCCTCATCTCGCCTTCTTGACATGACTTTGTACCACCTTTTTCTGTAACATTTGGCGAGCTAAATTGGCTTTGCCGAATGCTTCGGCGAATCGCAAAAATACTTTTCTAATTGCCAAGTTGGTTTTGTCCATGGGCTGGCCTGCTGGAACTTTAGGCGAGTCGAAGGTTCACTCAGTGACTCGCTGAGTGGCTTTGACGAGTACCAGTTTTGCTTTCCTTCAACTTTTTCAGCCTTTTTGCTCCTTTTTGCTTCATAGTATCCTTGCCTTGCTATTTTACCTTCATTGCTTCATATTAACATTTTAACATCAGTTATGAGCATAAAATGGGCATTGAGGACACTATTTTTTTGAATATTGAGCCCTAAATGAGTCGAAATCCCCGACTCATCAACACCCCAACTTAAACTTTTGTTTGTCCTCAAGTAAAACACAAGATCAATAAGGTCAATAGACATATCTACATATAGTGCTATTTCAGACTAAACATGAGTGAACACAAGGTTCAATCTACCCATACAATGTTCAATTGTGCATGAGAAGTTTCAAACTATGACTAGTCATTATCAAATAGAAGTCAAGCTCACAATATTTGCTTCAAATGCAAATTCAAGTTCAACAAAAGTATTTGAATTCCCTCACATCAAGAATGATTTCGTACCCACACAAAGCTTATCAACATTTAAGAATTAAGGAATCAAAACCAACTCTCACACTCTCAAAGATAAACACATGCATGATTCTACTCATATGCTTGCCCATATTGTCCCATCAACATATCATTCGACTCAACCATGATCACTAAGGTCTTTTAAGGCTTGTAACGGGGGTGAGGGTAAAGGTATGATTGTTTTGGTTAAGTGACTTCTACATTCATGAAGCATGACTTGCATTTAACTTCTTCTCCTTTTCTTCCACTTTTTTTTTTATTTTCATAATCCACCCTAAGTTCTTTCAAGCACAAAGATTCTTATATGACTCCTTGGACACCCCTTTTATTTTATTAATACACAAATTGCATTGCAAAAATTATTTTTCAATCTTTTTCTTCTTTTGCTTTTCCTTTTTTTATATGGAGGGGTTCCATCTTTTCCAACACGATTCTTCAAGGTTGAATTTTCACAAAGTTATTGCTTATTTTCTCTCCTCAATTTCCACCACACCCCCAACCTAGGCTTTTGGCCTAAGTTGGCTATTCAAATTAACCAAAGCTTCATGAAGGTTTTAGGTAGGAAGGACAAAGGCTATATGAGTTCCTGTTTCATCCAAAGAAAAAGGTAGGCTCAAAAACTGCCAAGCTAGATTCACACTTTCACAAGGTGGCCACAAAGAGGTATAATAACAGTTTAGTTCACTCTAAAATATTTGTGCCTAATATCATTTCTTTCATTCGCCAATGTTAGTCAATTGGACCGGCGGGGCAAGTTCTAGGTATTACCAAGCATGTATTTTAAGGAAATCTCACCACACAAGGCATTCAAAACAATCATCGATCATGACTCTACAAATTGAGCTTGAGTGTAATGATAATCACAAGACTCATTTCAACAATTGGCTAGTCACAATGAGATGCTAAGAGTTCACACATGACTTATGCAACTCTCCCCTTCTTTTCTTATCCATAAGGTAGGCTAGGTCGTACTCGCCGAACAGCTTTGGCGATTCGCCAATCACATCTTCCTTTCGCACTTTATCTTTCACCTGAAAAATCAACACACATTATTTAAAACATTAATACTTGGGTTGTCTCCCAAGAAGCGCCTTATTTAACGTCATGGCACGACGTGGAAATGTTCTCAAGCATCTTCCAAATACACCACTTCAATTACCTGTAACAACTCGGTATTTTTAAGAGCTAAATTTAGAAAGAACTAAATTAGAAATAGTCAAATATGAAATTTTGCAAGTTATGCATAAGTTATGAGTTTAGGGTCAACTTCAAACGACTATAAATTTTAGTACAAAATGAGTTAGGTGGCCCATAAGATATCAAATAAAGGTCATAGAATCTTGTTTCCAACGCCGTTGAGTTTTCTAAAATTTGAGCTTGTATGAGGGAGATATGCTTGTTTGTCGGGTTGTCCAATTAAGAAAAGTTACCCGAAAATGTGAGGAGCATTTTGGTCTTTTCCTTACCCATAGTAAAACAAATTATGGTAATATTTAGGGGTCTAGAGTCATTTGGTTCAGTTTTCACAATCCTAATTTACGGTTAGGGTTTTAGAAGAAGTTCAAGAAGAGAAAATAGGATAAAGGAGGGAAGATTCAAGGCGATCATTAGAATTTCTTGCGAATCGAGGAATATTTCGCCAAGGGTTTGGTCCCTAAGAGGTATGTGACTTCTCATAATGTTGGGTTCATTCAACCACACCCTAATCATGTTATTTTAATGCTATTTCGCTCTCAAAAGTTGAAGGATTTGAGATCTTGTTAAGTTTTCTTGGAATTTTTTTCGTAATCTTGATTGTTGGGATTATGATGAGTTCTTGAGATAAAAGTTAGTGATTTTAGGGTGGTTTTGAGTATATTATCATGTAAATATGTTGAGTATTTGATTCTAAGTGAGTTGGGAAGAAACAATTCGATTCTACGCGAATTAGCGTCAGAAAACGAGAGAACAAAAGTCGTTGGATTGATTTGGGGGAGGGGTGGCGCGGAAAGCCCCAGATGTGCCAGCAGGTCTAGCGTGGCGCACCAGCAGTGTGGCAAGATGGGGTCTCTAAAGTTTAGGGGTTGGTGCTCCGTGCCAATAGTGAGCTAGGGTCGCCTGCCCCCACCCTTTTTTCCTCGTTTTACCCATCTGAGTTCTCTTAAAGTGTACATTCACTCCCTATTCATTCTAACTACTCTAAACTACTTCTAAAAATCAAGAAATCATTCCTAATATGAATCATAACCCTAAATTCATAATTTAAATTCAAGGTAGAGTGAAAAGTCAAGTCTTGAGAGTTTTTCGAGTCATTTTAAGAAGTCTTTTACAAACTGTTTTAAAACTTGTTTTAAGACTTGTGCATTTGAGTTGAGGAAGGGTAGCGCTGAGTTCATTTTTGTTAAAATGATATATGGGAACTAAGTATTCCCAAGAGCAAATGTTTTTACATTTAGGATGTGAGGAAACACCGATTTCCAAAAAAATTCATGAGCAGTTTTGAGCACTATCTCTTTTTAGAGAAACCTTTTGAGTAATAATCTCAAAGTTGTGGATGAGGAAATGTTTTCTTTAAAATATATGAGCTAAGTTATATTTTAGGAGTAGTATTTATCACCGATATAGGGGAGAGTTCTAACAACTCACAGCTCCTATAAACCATGTAGTCAAAGTGGGTAGAAAGGATCATACTATTTAGATGATTCCTTATTGCTTTTTAGCACAGATTAGTGGATCCACTTAGTTGAGGAGATCTATACCCCTGGCAGCATAGGCTAGAGGTTGTATCATCACATAGCTCATAGTGATGGTTGTTAGTTAGACAATCTCTCAACCAGAGTTTACTTTGTATTTTTGCATACAAACAGAGTTCATATTGTCTTTTCTAATACATTGAGTTGTTATCTACTATTTGAAAGCTTTTATTTATACTACATTATGGTTATTACTTTATATTAAATGAGGTAGAGTGAAGTTAAGACGAGGTAAGTTATTTCTTCAGTTCCAGTTCAAGCTTATTTCATGTTTTAGATCTCCCCTCACATGCTCGTACATTCAATGTACTGATGCCATTTGGCCTGCATCATTTTATGATGTAGATACATGTAATCAGGATCATCAACTAGCGCTTCGTTGATCCAACCGAGTTCCATATTTGTTTGGTGAGCCACCTCGCTTCCGTAGGATCCCTCAATTATTTATGTCATGTTATTTCAATTTTGTTAGGATTATCGGGGGTCTTGTCTCGATATCCCTCATATTATTAGAGGTTTCATAAATGGATAGACAGTAGTTGATGAGTCTTTTCATTTTCAAATGTTAATCTTCTAGACTTGAGTTTCCTATTTGGCTAGTGAATGTTTTATTTCTTAAATATTCTGAGTTTACTTTTGAGACAGTTGAGTAAAGTTTGTCTTTTGAGATTATTCTATGTTGAGTACATTTCCCACAGTGAGTTAAGCTAGGCCAAGGGTTTGCTCGGGGCCATCAATGGTTCTCGAGGGCAGTCCACATCCAGGGTATAGGCTCGGGGTATGACAAACTTGGTATCAAAGAACAGAGTTCAAGAGTCCTAAGGCGTCTATGAAGCCGTGTTTGTAGAGTCCTAGTTATCAGCATGAAGCACGCCACGTTTATAATTAGGAGATTGCGATAGTTAGAAACTATCTCACTTTTTCATACTCTTTTTGTGCGACAGAGTTCATATCTATAATGTTTCCTTCTAATTTATGCTTTCACGTCTCTTTCCGATCATGCCTCCACGAAGAGTTGTCTGTGGTCATTTTGCTAAGAGGAATGTTGAGGATCAAGGGGCACCCAATGCAGCAGAAGTGCAACCCCAATGAGAGGTCACTCATGGTGAGTTTCGGGATGATATCTAGATGTTGAGCCAAGTTGTGACCAACCAAGCAGGTCAGCAGAGAGAGGATCGACAGGATGTGGTTGATACATCCAGAATCCATGAGTTCTTAAGTATGAATCCTCTAGACTTCACCGTTTCAAGTGTTACTAAGGATCTGGAAAACTTTGTGGAAGAGTTGCAGAAAGTGTTTGAGGTGCTGCATGTTGCTAATGTTGATCAAATGGAACTAGAAACATACCAACTGAAGGGTGTTCCTAGAGTATGGTACGACCAATGAAAGAAGAATAGAGCTGAGGGTGAACCAATTGTGAGTTGGGTTGTCTTCGGAGGTGCCTTCATGGGTTGTTTATTTTCCCGTGAGCCAAGAGAGTCAAAGGTAAGACATTTCCTCACTCTTAAGAAGTAATCTATGAGTGTGCAAGAGTATAGCCTTAATTTCACTCAACTTCCCGTTATGTTCCGGAGATGATTGTTGATATGATGAGTAGGATGAGCTTGTTTGTTTCTGGGTTGTCTCGTCTATCAAGCAAAAGGGTAATGCTGCAATGTTTGATAGGGGACATGGACATAGCAAGGATGATGATCCATGTGCAACAGGTTGATGAAGATAAGTTGAGGGATATATAAGATTTCTGAAACAAGAAGGCTAAGACAACATGAAATAAGTCTGGGCAGCAGAAGAGT
Organism: Solanum gracilifrons; assembly: GCA_029582605.1. Classification (NCBI taxonomy): domain Eukaryota; kingdom Viridiplantae; phylum Streptophyta; class Magnoliopsida; order Solanales; family Solanaceae; genus Solanum; species Solanum gracilifrons. Next base: position 45,000 of record JAJOOH010017692.1, read on the forward strand.
AATGCAAACCGGACATCTTTTCAACACAAGCCAAATGGCCTGCTCCATCATCTACTAGTACACCTGTACCAAGGAACAGAGGTGAGTTCCAGAATCAAAATTCACAAAACTTCAGAGCTAGACGTGAACAGTCTCAAGGCAGTGTGGTACAAGGAGGTAATGAGACCCCTGCATGTGCTAAGTGTGGTAGAAACATCTTAGGAGTGTGTCGTGATGGCTCCACTAGATTCTTCAAGTGTGGTCAGAATGGTCACTTCATGAGAGAGTGCTCTAAGAACAAGCAAGGTAGTGGTAATGGGGGTAATAGAGCCCAATCTTCTTCAGTGGCTCCGCCAGATAGAGCTACACCTAGAGGATCTACTTTAGGAATAGGGGGAGAAGCAAACCATTTGTATGCTATCACCAATCACCAAGAGCAAGATAATTCGTCAGATGTTGTCACTGGTATGATCAAAGTCTTTACTCTTGATGTATATGCTTTACTAGATCCAGGAGCGAGTTTATCTTTTACAACTCCTTATATTGTTATGAATTTTTTATTTTTTTTAAAAGCAATATTTGGTCCAGAGACCTTTTATTAATTAAACAAAGGTATCAAAGTAAACAATGGCCCAAGGCCCAAAATAACATTTAAGTTCCTAAAATCAGCTTATGTCTATCCCTATTAGGAAAGTATTAGTTTAGTGAGCTCTCCACCTCCTTTTCCTCAAGTGACGTTCTTTTGCCTTAAACCCATTTTTTTCTCCTTCTTCTATTCAAGCTCGATCTTGTCTTGCCATGGTAGAAGCTGATATCTGGTATATCTTTTCCCCTCATTTTAAAGTTGTTTTCATTTGGTTTTCCCTTAATTAATTCTTCATCCGATAGATGGCTGGGTTTACTCGCAATGGGCTGAAAAAACACTGATTGGAGCTCTCTGTGATGCTGTGAAGGTTTCTAATAGCCATAGTTCGATATTCTAGCTCAATACTCCCTACCTTCTTGTTTTTGGGCCTAATTTTGTAGCTTCTGTTCTGTATTTTCTATTGTTGTTTTATAAATAAGCTCATTTCATATTTATTGCTGACATCTTAACGATTTCTTCCATGTTGTTGCTTATGTTATCCTCAATGTTGAATGTTTATCTTTCTTGTCCTGATTCTTAATGTTGGTATTTGTGCTTTGGCATTGTTTATTTGTCTCCTGAGGTGTGTTCGTAGATCCCCAAAGGCTGTATACTCTTTTATATTTTGCGATTCCACGACTTCTTTTGCCAGTAGATCTGGCACACTGTTAGCTTCTCTAAATGTATGGATAATAGTAACATTTAGTCCTTATAACCATTTCCTGATCCTTTCGCCTCTTTCTACCAATTCCCATGGTATTTTCCATTTTCCCCTTATCAGCTTCACTAGACTCAATGAGTCTGTTTCTGTTATGACCTCTCTTAACTGCTTTTCCTAACAATACTCCAATGATTCATAAATTGCTAATGATTCTGACTTAATATTAGTGGTATTACCCACTCCTGCAGCTCCTGCATAAATCAAATCCCCTTGTGAATTTCTTAGGCAGAATCCATATGAACTTGGTCCTGGATTACCTTTTGAAGCTCCATCTACATTGCATTTCAGCTTTTGCATGTCAGGGGGTCTCCATACTACACTATGATAGTGTGGCTTTGGCTTGTACCTCCTCAGTCTTCTGGTTATATATGACCATTGGGTTGACTCCAAATATATCCAAGGGTATAACCTTTTCACTAGCTTTTTAACCATATCTTGCACTTGCATCACCATCGCATTGAAGGTTGAGCTCCCTCCATGTTTCAGATTATTTCTCCCCTTCCATAAAGTCCACATGATTATTGCTGGCATAGGCCTCATAACTCTTTGCAATTGTGGTGAGGTTTTTTATGTCCACCATGCAATAATCAATTGTTGCAAATGCATTCCATCCATCTGTATACCTACAAAACCAGCAAACTGCTTCCATAGCCTATTGGCTATGTAGGCTGTTAGGAATAAATATGTCATTATTTCCTCCTCTTTCTTCTCAAAGCACCAACATCTTGATACTAGCTGAATATTCATTCTCTTTAGATTATCATCAGTTGGGACCCTCCTCTTTCATACCCGCCATAGGAAAAAAATCAGCTTAAATGGCAAACCCTTATTTCATATAAAATCAAAATCAGTTCTGATCTCATTCTTTATCCTCACTATCTGCCAAGCTGATTTTATAGTAAAGTCTCCCTCTGTACTGCCCATCCACCAAACTTTATCATTTTGATCCTCCCTATAAGGAGGAATTATGTTATCCTTAACATACACCACCATTTCTGTAAACATGTATTCAGCTAGTTTTTCTTCATCCCATCTTCCCTCTATAACAAAGTCTTTAACTTCAATTTCTTCTTCCCTAACTTCGCCACTTTCAGTATAATAAATTGCCCCTAATCTTGTCCAGTTATCAAACAAAAAACTTGATGTTCCTGCCTTTATCTGCCATCAAATGTTGTGCTCTACCTCCTCCCTTACCAAAATCATTTTCCTCCACACATGTGATGAACCCTATCCTGTAGCTATAATTGGATGATACTTCTTGCAATACTTGTTCCATATGTAGCTACTCCATAGTGAGGATGTTGAAGTCCTAAAAATCCACCATCATTTTGTAAATAAAGCATTTGATACATCATGTAATGATCTAAAACCCAAACCTCCCTCTTTCTTTAGGTAACACAAGTAGTCCCATGACACCCAATGTTTGTTTTTGGCTCCATTAGCATTTCCCCAAAAAATCTTGCTAGCAGTTTATGCAATTGAGTTATGACACAAGCTGGAGGGTTCATTGCTGATAATAAGTACAATGGCATTGACTGTAAAACATGTTCTATTAAAACATACCTTCCACCAAATGTAAGAAACCTATTCTGCCACAGGGCCATTCTTTTTGCTACTTTTCTGATCAACTCTTCAAAGTGACCTTTATTTTTCCTGCCATAGAATATAGGACATCCTAGGTAAATGAATGGAAATTTACCATGTTTGACCCCTGTAATCTTCTTATTTTATTGCATACCTCTATTGGCACCTTTTCATGTAGATAATTTGTTAATGTTTATCAGTTGACCAGAGACACCCTCATATCTTCTTAGTACCTGCATCATCATCCTCATTGATTTAGGTTGTCCTGAACAAAAAAGGATAGTATCATCTGCATAAGATAAATGGTTAATTTGGGGGCTCTATTTTGGAAGCCCAAAACCTTCAAATTCAGCTTCTTCAAATAAACCATTTAAGTTTCTTTCCAAAACTGCAGCTGCAATAATAAACAAAGTAGGTGAGAGTGGGTCTCTTTGTTTCATCCCTCTTGATGATTGGAAGAAACCATAAGACTTCTCATTCATCTAAGGTACAATCTGGTTTGCGTTTGCCACAAAATCCAAATCCTCCCATAGCTCTAATCTTTCTATCGCACTGCACCTCGCATAGACTGTTGTAAGAGAAAATCTAAATTGTGTGCCTTTTAATTTGTAATTCATAGTGAGTTGTTGAAAAGTACCTGTGAACCTTCCTCCTCCCAATCGTCCTCCCAGAAAACCCAAATCTTATCCGAGCATTTTACCTTAGCACGTGGTAATCCCAGCTTTCTCCTATAATTTTCCAGTTCGAAGGGACTTTGAAAAGGCTATAGTATTGCAATGTATGAATAGTGATGTCTCTTGTTCAAGTCGACTACTCTCTCAAAAGTATTTTGAGTTTTAACCGACCTGATATTGCAAAAGAGAACTTTGTCTATCATTGATATGATGATAATGAAAACCGCATCCAACTCCTTGTCTTTATTTGTGACGGTTGATTCTGCTTGGGTCCTCTTTTGTCTTTTCCCTTTAATCTTTCTATCTGCTTTGGTGATAAGTCTCCACTTCTGCCTATACTATCAATATTTGCATCCATGTTGTCTTCCTCCTCTGTATCTTCTTGATGTTGTTTTTCCTACTACTTAGTGGTATGGATTTTGGGGGGTAGCTCTCCCTCCAAATCAGGTGATTTTCCTAACTTTACCCTTTCATTCAGTCCCCTTACCCCTATAAATTGTTGTTGGCTCTTTTCTCTCTGGGAATCCTCCAGTGAGTTATTTGTACTACTCGATGTCCCTATTTCATTTGAGTCTTTCTCCTTGATTATATGATCACCTTCATTCGATTTTTCTCCTGATTGATTTTCCCCTATGATATCATGCTCTTGTCTTTCTTGACTATCTTCTTTATCGTCATCATTCTTTTCATCACGATCCTTCTTTTATTTATTCTCCTCTTCTATTTTATCCCTACCTATCCCTCCTCCACTTTGTTACTCATATTGATTAGCAACTCTTCTTTCCTCTTCACTAATTTTTCCTTCCTCCACTTCTTTTATCACACTGATTTTCCCTTTTTCCTTTTCTTTATTCTCCCCCATAGCTTCATACATGTTATGAGTTTGAACATTATGATCCTTCACTGGAAGTTTCCTTGGATGCCATACTTGTTCTCTCCTTCCACCTCTGTTATGATATATATCCCCTTCCTTAAACTCCATCCTGCTTTGCTCTTTCAAATTGTTGTTTTCACCTTACTTAATCTCCCCTTTATGCTCCACCATCTTTTCTTTTCCTTCGGATCTTGTTTCCAATTCTTCCTTTTTGTCCCCTGTCAATTTTTCAGCATTACTTTCCTTCTCCTCTATAGGGTATAACTTTGGATGAGTGATAAAACATTCTTTTTCATTATGTCCTTGTAGCTTGCATGTTTTGCAATATTTTGGTACATAGTCATATTTTATTGCAACCCACTTCTCCACTACTTCCCCTGTCTTCTTCCTTACTCCCACGTTGATTCTAAATATTCTTGTTTAGCAATTTCTTGATCCCTTTAGTGGTTCTACACCTGTTGGTAAGTCTATTCTAGCTAAGAGGGTTTATAATGATTGTACTATTTTCTTCAATAACAAAGACACCATGGCTGACTTAGTTGAGTTTGACATGGTAGATTTTGATGTTATTCTAGGTGTGGACTGGCTTTATGCCTGTTATACCTTAGTTGATTGTAGAACTCGTAGTTAAGTTCTAGTTTCCTAATGAGCAAGTTTTAGTGTGGAGAAGTAGTTCAGCAGTATCTAAGGGTCGTTTTATTTCGTACCTTCAGGCCAAAATGTTAGTTCCCAAAGGGTATATCTATCATTTAGTCCGAGTTAATGACTCTAGTGTTGAGACACCCCCTATTTAGTCAGTTCCAGTTGTGAGTGAATTTCCAGAGACCTTTACAGATGATCTTCTTGAAGTCCCTCTTGAGAGAGAAATTGTGACACTCCGGAAACTAGTAGATTAAACTAGAGCCTAACGTAAGGGTTAGAGTCATAAATAACTCTCGGCACTCAATATATATGTTTTTGGGTTAATATGTTAAGGTACGACCCACCATGGGTCGTTGAGGAGGACCCTTCAAAAGGTGTCAAAAACCATGCATGGGCAGTAACCCACGAGAGGTCACTCACGCCCTGTAGGTCCCCCCCACATGATTCATGGGTGAGGGGTCGTGGATGGAGGCTGCAGGTTCAGGTCCTTGAACCCCGACACACACTTCACCAGAACAGGTCGTGGGTCCAACCACGGTCCGTAGGTGAGGGGGGTCGTGGGTGATCCCTGAAAACTATTTTTGGGAATTAGTTAGGGGGTACTTTGGGGTTTTGCTTTTTAATTAAATACTAAGTAGCGTCGTTTTACACCTAATTTAACTAAATATATAAGGTTTTTAAGCCCCTAAACTAAGTCATCCAAATCATAATTCCAATTTCCCAAATCAAAATCAATTTCCCTAAAAAATCTTCTCTCTAGAACTCCAACGAAGAAGAAGAAGAAAATCATGGTAGGGTTTGAAGAAAGCGGTTTTTTCACTCAATTTCGTGGGACAATCATAACTAAGTATAGTAGTCCTTTATCCATGGATAGCTTTCATCCATGGAGCCCTTAAACTCTCAATTTCAAAGTTAAAAATTCCCTAAAAGCTACGGTTTTTACCCCAAGTCATGGATTCTTTCTGAAAACGATTTTAATGATTTAATTACCTTATATTATGATTTAATTTTTGATTATCGTGGTTTTTATGATAAAATCTCCCATTAATACATGAAAATCTCCATATTTCCAATTTATGTCTTTGTGATGTGGGTGAATTGATGAAGGAAGGATACTATGAGATTGTGCTTGTAGTGACTGAGTTATTGGAATCATGTTATTATCCATGTCTAATGTTGTAATCCTAGATGTGGTTGATTGAATGTGATCCTCGATCCAAGAGGGGTAAAACATGAGAACTATACATGATTATGGGCTTTTGTTTATGCTTTATGATTATGATTATAATCTAATTGTTGTGTTGTTGAAAATTTATTCTCACATACACACTTATGCATGAACATGACACGGTGTGAAAGGTCTTCTGACAATATAATGATTTTAGGGTTGAAAGGTTGTTCTCACCTATTGAATTTATGAGCTATCTTATGAATTATGTTGGATTCAGTGTCAAGGCATTATTCCATAAATATGAACCTAAGACAAGACTAAATATGTAATTGTGGGAAGTAATGCTTAGCACCGAGTGGATATTGAATATGAGATGAAAGCTTTTACACGAGTTGAGTCCGGCTTCCAATGGGATCTTCTACACTAGTTAAGTCCGGGTTCCCATAGTATGAATCTCATGAGATGGAAACCTTCAACCAAAGTTGAGTCCGAGTTTCTAGTAACAATCTCCATATCCCATAACTACGTGCCCTCGTAGCATATTTTGCTAGTGGATTCACCTAAAATCTAATAAACCATGGTTTTACCTTAGGCAAGTAGGTCAACCCTTTTCGGTGTGGGTAACACCGGATTCCATGTTAAGCCCACATGGTCTATGTCAGTTAAGGATAGTTCCCACTATGACATATGAACAAGAACCTTAATTATAAATTATGGCTACTCAAGAAGCTTTACTTAGGCATGGGTGGGATTATGGGATCTTATTCATGCATTGCACAACTGGGCTTTGAGGGTACTTATGGTATTATTTCTCTTATGCTATGATGATATATTTAATGATTATGCTTATGACTTATGTTGTTCCAATATTTTCAAAAATGATGTTTAACTTACTGAAGTGCATGCATTCAACAAAAATGTCCCTTTTTGCATGTTTTAAAGGTTTTTATGCATGACAATCATACTTAGTGCAATATTGTACTAACCCATATTTCTTCTACACTTTTTACCAAGTGTAGGGTCCGGTTCTTAAGGTGCTCATCATTTGGTGCAAGCTTGGACTCGACTATTCTCCTTGCTTGTTGTGAGTCCTCAAGATTTGAGGACGGACATGGTCACTATAGTCTCATTTTTGTACTTTTACTTTCGGATTATGTTGTTTTGGGTTGTGACCCTATTTAATTTGACTATTGTAATAGATGGCTAATTGAGACAAGTGTAGACCTCCACTTTCCTTTATAAAGAATTTTTGGAATTAAATGTGTTCTACTCTTTATTGTTCTAATGCTTAATGTTATGATATGTTAAGTGTCTTACATGGTTCCTTCCGAGGTTCTATGTGCCTGGTTACATCTAGAGGGTACCCCTGGGTCATGAAAAACTTGGCAATCAAAGCACAAGGTTTAGAATGATTCTAGGATGATGTCTCATAAGCCATGTCTAGAAGAGTCTTGTTCATGAGTGTGAAGCACTCCACATTTATAAGTGAGAGGCTATAAGATGTTTAGGAAATCTCACTTCCTTTATTATTCTTAAGTCATGCCATAGAGTCTAGCTGTAACACCCCGGATATTCTATGACTTAAGTTAGAGCCTCACCTTATGAATAATGACTTAAAAATAATTAAAATGATGTTTCTAAACCTAAATTAATGTAATTGACTTGGTTTGGAAGAGTAAAAGTCTAAACGTCAAGAAACGACCACGACGTCCGGAAACTAGAGAAAAATGTGTTCTACTGTGTCCATAGGTTTTGGGAAGGTTTGGGAGTGTCGCATGATGGTATAATCTTGTAAAAAGGTTTAAATTAGGTAAATATATGCTTATAGGGAAAAAAACGTTTGAATATGACCCCCCGAGGCTATCCTAAGGGACCCCGAGAAGGACCCCAACCTTGGCCAAGCAAGCTGCCAAAGCAGCTTGCAAATTGCACTTGGTGGGAATAGCTCCGCGTCACAGACTAGCTCCCCCAAGGAGAAAAAAGTTTGTTCGTGAAGTGGTCATGTTGCAGACTCTACTGTCTCAAAATTTAATTCCAAATATCTTCAGGGAACAGCTCCGCATCGCGGACTTGTTCCGCGACGAAAATGCAGAAATTCAGAAATCGATTTTTACTTCATTAAAGAGTCCAACTAAGTGAGGGGTATTTAGGGTACTTTAGGGGACGTGTATATAATTATTTTTAAGTCAATTTACCTCACTTTTATCACTCAAACACAAAACCCTAAAGATCAAAACCTAAAGTTCCTCCTTCTCTCTACTCTCTCTGTCTTCTCAAGAACTCCATTGAAGAAGATTGGAGCTTCAAGAAGAAGACCAACTCTCCAAGTTTTCAACTCAGATTTTTGTGGTTAATTCATCAATAATGTATGGTTGCTTATAACTCTTGGGATTCCTTTCCCTAAGAGGCCCCTTCAAGATGAATTTCAAAATCTCAAATTTATATGTTTCAATCCAAAAACGTGGGTCTTCTTTCCAAAGTGAAATTGATGTTATAAACTGACTTTTATTGATGTTATATGAACAATTATGGATAAATTTATGTTTTATTGGTTGTTTATTGAAGAATTCCCCATGAGACCCATGTTTCTCCTTATTTTCCTAATTCTAACCCTAGTTTGTGTTGGATATTGATTGAAGGCTATGAGTTGAATGTGATGTTACGTAATTCATGTTTGTATAATGATTCTAACCTAGGTTATGTATAAGTTCTATGAAATTAGGGTTGAGTCTTGGAATGAAGCCTTGAAGTCTATGAAGAGAATATGTCAATTGTTTATATTGATGTTGCTTATGCTATTACTTCATGAATTACCTTGTATTATGTATTGTTTATGAATTGTTTGGTAATTGAAGTATGAATGTCCCATGAAGGGAAAGAAGGTATGAAGATTGGTTCTTCTTTGAACTCAAGTATGAAACGTGAATTACTTAGATTGTAATGATGCTATACCTAATGTGTTGGTGTGCTGTTGATGACCTAGTTGCCTCATCCTTAACCCTCTACACCTGAATTAGCTATGAAATATATATGTATGTTATGGTATAATTGCTATATGATTGAAAGGTAGTTCTCATGATTATAGTGTAATGTAAAGTGAAAGGTTTACTCACTAGCTAAGTGTTTCTAAAGTGAAAGGATTGTTACTCACTTATGAACACATATGAGCTATTATGGTAAGATGTCTACATAAGAGTCGAGTAAAGGCTAATGTGAACTTATGTGATGACTAAAGATGATTACAGAAGGGAATAAGATGCTTAGCACTGAAAGGGCATGTAAATGAGATGGGGGGTCTCACGTTTAGTAAGTCCGGCTCCCCACATGGGTTTCCTCAGATTTAGCAAGTCCGGATTACCCACGGTTTGTGTTGTCTCATGAGATGGAAACCCCCACATTTAGTAATTTAGGGTTTCTAGAAGCAATCTCCTTGACCCTTAACTATGTGCCCACATAGGACTCTAGCTTAGTGGATCCACCTAGATAGCTATGTACGAATGGTTACACCTTAGGCAAGTGTTAACCCTCTCTTTTTGGTGTGGGAGTAGAACACCAGATTCCATGTAGCTCTCACGGTCTATGTCGGTTATTGCAATATTTCCCTAATTTAAAAGTAATGTAGGTATGAAAGGTGCAAACTCTTACTAAGGCTTTCTTACGGGTTTCTACATAGTGTAAGGGAGGGTATGGGACTTCTTTTGCACATTGCAATTGTGGGATCCTAAGATATGGTTGTAGTAGTGTTCTCTTATGATTATGATGATTATGACTTATATATGTTGAAGCTATGTTATGTATGATCATTATGAATGTGGTAAGTTACGATGAAATATGATCTTATGAATGTATGCATGAAGTAGGTTGCTTAATGTGATACTTGGCTTGAATAGGGTTATGGGATTCTATTATTTGCATTGCACTAGTATTACATGGATTGTCTACATGTTGGGATGATATTATGTTGGGTTGTACTATGATGCTTACTTTGTGTGCATATTGGATTTAATTGGTAAAAAGCATGTTTTGACTAAATGTCCTTTTATGCATGTTTCAATGTTTTTTATGCATAGTAGCCATACTTAGTACGTGTGTTGTACTAACCCATATTTTCTCCCTTTTCCCCAAACATTTAGGTTTGGGCCGTTGAGGATTCAAGCTTACTTCTCAAGACACTTGGAGTTGCTTCCCCAAGTTGGTGAGTCCTCAAGTTCGAGGACAAGACCCTATGATCTAGC
>JAJOOH010017693.1:0-58710 GCA_029582605.1 Solanum gracilifrons
CCCCCCCCCCCCCCCCCCCCCCCCCCCCCCCCCCCCCCCAGTAACCAATTCTTTAACAAGTAGCAATTAACACGAGAGTTAAACGATTAAAGAGAAGATTTTAGGAATATGATCAATCGAATGCCAATTTCGCGTAACGGGTAATTACTAATTGGTCTAAGTTGTTGAATTGCAATGGATAGGCTAGTTTTGAATACGGTAGCTATCTTTCAATCAACTATCATGTTTAAAGTGAGTTCTTGCAAACCTCAAGAAGCTTAACAATACCAAACAACCCAATTCCTTAATTAACTCACTTTCTCAATCTGGGTTGTAAAGACGCAATCAAACCCACTTTCTAAATCTGGATCTTAAAAACGCAATCAATACAACTGTCACTCATTTATTCTACTCTAATACCTCTTTCTCAAGAAAGCATTAAGATCTAAGCTAGAACTGAATTTGCAACTTCAGTTCATCAATTCAAACAATTGAACCCATGTCAAAATAAAATCAAATTCCGCAATTAATAATACATGTAAGCTAGTTAATGCATTCGACTACATGATCACAATCGTAAGTTGGGGGGTTTTCGAAAAACATTGGGAAAAGTAAGAAATCATTACCAAATAGATTATCCATTCAAATTGTTAACAATCTGCAAATACCCAATGCAAAAATTAAAGCTAGAATCCTAAAACCTCAAATCTGAGATCCAAATCTTCTCCAAAAGTGTTAAACAATGTGGGGAATCTCTCAAAGCTCAAGAATGCACAATGTGGGAACTCCTTTTCTTCTTTCAAAAGATGAATTTATACGTTTTCAAAAACTTATCACAGAGACCACTCGGCAAAGTAAGTCGGAATTAGCGATCCACTTGGCAATTTGCCGAGTTGCTCTTCTTCTCACCTTTTGTATTGGCTCCTATATCCAATTGTTCTTGAACTTTTGGTAAGCTGGATTGTGGTCCCTAGTCCATTCAGCGCATCGCCGAATCATCATTTGCTTGCAAACTTTGTTTGGTACATGGACTATTTTGCTGGAACTTTAGGCGAGCTGGAGTGGCTTTTGCAAACTCCAATTTCTCTTTTCTTCAGCTTTTTCCACTTTTTTGCTCCTTTTCGCATCGTAATGTCCTTGACTCACTCTTAAGACATCATTGCTGCATATCAACATATTAACATCAGTTATGAGAACAAAGTAGACATTGACAACACTAAATTATGGAATAGTAAACCCTAAATGAGTCAAAATTCTTGACTCATCATGGAATCACTGGAGCTCGACTGTTGCGTTCAACGAATCACCAGAGTACTCATACTATCGTCTCTTACTCAATACCTGCACATTTTAACACCCACATTATTTAAAACTACTAACACCTGGGTTGCCTCTCAGGAAGCGCCTAATTTAACGTTGTGGCAAGATGTGAATATATTCTTTTAACATCATCTATATACTTCACTCCAACAACCCTCACATCATGAAGTTCTCAAACGTATGCTTTCAACCTCTAACCATTAACTGTGAATCACACCTCTTTTGCATCTTCAATTTCAACTACTCTATTTCTATACACCCGTGTGACAGTGTGTTGACCGATCCATTTGGATTTGAGTTTGCCTGGGAAGAGCTTTAATCTTGAATTGAATAATAGGACTAACTCCCCCACTTGAAACTCACGGGCAAGTATCTTAGCATCATGCCACAACTTAACTTTCTCCTTATATAATGCTGAGCTTTCATAGGCTTGTAAGCAAAATTCATCTAGCTCTAGGATATGGGGCACACAGTCTCTAGAAGCTACATCCCAATTCATGTGTTTCTTCTTCAACTCCCATATAACTTGATGTTCAAGTTCTACTAGAAGGTGCCAAGATTTTCCAAACACTAAATTGTAAGACGACACAACAATGTGGGACTTGAATGCCGTACGGTAAGTCGAAAGTGCGTCATTAAAATTTGTAGACTAGTCAGTACGATAGACATTCACAGTCTTGGCCAAAATAATCTTTATCTCCGGATTAGACATTTCAACTTGACAACTTGATTACGGATGGTATGGTGTTTCCACTTTGTTCTTGACCCCGTATTTAGAGAGTAGGGCTGCAAATGGACCATTGCAAAAATGTGAACAACCATCACTTATAATAACCCTTGGAGTACCAAATCTTGTGAAAATGTTCTTCTAGAGGAACTTTGTAACACTTGCATCATTGTTTGGTAAGGCTATTTCTTACACCCACTTTGATACATATTCCACTGAAAGAAATTGTGTTTGTGCTAACCAAGAACAACTCCTAAAGCCAAACCACTAGCATCGAACATCATTTCAAAGGGAAGGTTCCAATCGGGGGAAATGATTAATGGGGATGAGATATGTTTCTTCTCGAGTGTTTTGAATGTCATCATGCAAGAATCATCAAAGAAAACATGTTCTCTTTTTCAAGGAGTCGACACAATGGGATAACAATTTTGGAGAAATCTTTAATGGACCGTCGATAAAACTTACCATGACCAAGAAAGGTTCTCACACCTTTTACTGAGATCGGGGGAGGTAGTTTTTTGATCACTTTAATTTTAGCTTGATCGACTTCAATACCTTCCCCATAAATTTTGTGTCCAAGCACAATTCCCTGTTTCACCATAGTGACCTTTCTCCCGATTAAGAACCAAATCTAAATCCACACATCTTTTCAACACCATATGAAAATACTTCAAACATTCCTTAAAAGAGTCCCCCACAACCGAGAAATCATCCATTAATACCTCCATAGAGTCTTCTACCATATCTGCAAGGATCGATAACGTACAATGTTGAAAATTTGTTGAAGCTTTTCATAGCCCAAATGACATTCGCTTTAATGCAAAAGTACCATAGGGGCATGGAAATATTGTCTTTTCTTGATCTTTCGGTGCAATACAGATTTGATTGTACCCGGAATACCCATCAAGAAAGCAATACCACCATTTTCTAGCAAGTCCAACATTTGATCAATAAAGGGCATAATGAAATGATCTTTTTCGGTCCAAGAGTTTAGCTTCCTATAGTCCATGCTTACACGCCACGCGGTGACAGGTCTAGTGGAAACTAACTTGGCCTTGTCATTGGGAACTACAATGATACCATCTTTTTTGGAACATATTGCACGAGGCTTACTATTGGTTGTCTGTAATTGGGAAAATGACTCCTGTATCTAACCATTTAATTATTTCTTTCTTCATCAGTTCTTGCATTGGAGGGTTTAAGCTTCTTTGATGCTCAATACTGGGTTTGCAATCTTCCATACACCCGTTGAAATACACACAATATCATCAATAGACCACCCCAATGCTTTAATGTGCCTCTTCAACACTACGATAAACAACTCCACTTGCCATTATTTTAGATCATTTGCAATAATTACATGAAGTGTGTTGTTTTTCCCCAAGAAAACATATTTTAGATAGGATTGAAGCTCCTTCAACTCCAATTTTGGTGGTTCAATAATGGATTGTTTTGCCGGTGGTGATTTTCGACTAGACAAGTCAAGGCTGAGTTTAGGTTGGAAAGCATTGTGTGAGCCTATACCTACAAGAGTAGCCACAATCTCATCATATTTATTAACCTCATCTTGATCATAATTAATTAGCAAAGTAGCTAAAAGGCTCCCTATAATAGGCAACACTTCCTATACTTGCTACAACTTCGTCAATTTGATCCAAGTGAGACACAACATGCATGTCACTCGGGTATTTCATGGATTTATGAATATTGAAGCTAACTACCTCCTCATTAACTCAGAATTTCAACTCACCATCTTCTAGATCAACCAATGCCTTGCCCATGGTCGAAAATGGTCTACCAAGAATAATAGGCATATCGACATCAATCTCACAATCAAGCACCACAAATTCAGTGGGGAACACAAGTTTCTCAACCTTCACTAGCTCATCATAGACTACACCCACTAGTTTCTTTATGAAGCGATTGGCCATTAAAAGTTTCATGTTTGTTGGCTTCAGTTTCTCATTCCAAAGTTGCTCAAATACCATCAACGACATTAAATTTATGCTTACAACAAGATCACACAAACTTTTTGCAAAAGTACACTTACCAGTAGTGCATGGAATCTTGAAAGCTCCCAGATCATCTCTCTTGAGGACATCATTCTTGTCCATTACTGCACCACATGTTAGCGGTATCTCAATGGTTTCACAGTCTATTACCCTCTTTTTTTGTCACCAATTCCTTCAAGTATTTGGCATAACCCGACATTTCGATCAAGGCATCCACAGATGGAATATTCATTTTCAAATCTTTCACTATATCCACAAACTTTTGGAATTTTGCATTGTCATTTTTCTTCCTCAACTTATGCGGAAACAAAGATGTGATTTTGATTGGAGGTAATGTAGATGATGCTTCGACATCACTTTTCATCACATTTTATTTCGGCACACTTTCTGCTTCTTTCTCTTGACTGTGATCCATTCCCCAAATGATTCATTATCGTCAATTACCTTTTGATTTTCTACTTCACTTGGCCTTATTACTTCTTGTAATGTCTTCTTACTTCTAGTTACAGTGGATGGATCTTGGAATGCATTACCTTCTTCCCCCTTTTCATTACCCTGTTCACGTTCATTGGAAGAAGGACATACAATGGTGGATAGCTTCCCTATCTTTTTTCTAAGTGTTTTGATAGAAGCTGCTTGTGAAATTTGGTATTGGACAAAGCTGAAACATCACCCTTCATTTCTTGGATCTTCATGTCAGAATTCTCTACCTTGTTTAGAATTTTAGCCATAAAATCATTAGCGTGGATCTTCATTGGTTTGTAATGACGCTCATACTTGTCTTCTTCACATTTTCCTATATTATACCTCTCCTCATTACCATTGTTTCAACCTTGATTTCTAGAAAGCCTATAATAACTTGGCTGAAAACCCTTCGATGTTCCACCACTAATATTCTTCTCTTCATCATATCCACCCCGAAATATTGAATTTATTGAGGTCGTCTCATCTAAATGAATATGCTCATATAAAATTTCAACTTGGGTGGTCAACCAAGCAATGCTTTTACCACACTATTGGTTTTTCTTTTCCCGCACCTTGAATGCTCCTACATGTGGTAGTAATGCATCATCATTACTTGTGTACCAAACTTTCTTTATTTTGGTCATCTCATCAAGTAACCTCGATGCTTTAGTGAATGATTGTCCAAGGATACCCCTCACATAGGATGATTAACCAATCCTTTATTTTCAACGTCAAGACTTTGGTAAAAGTATTGCAATATTAGCTTGTCCAGGAGAACATTGTTGGGAAACTGACACAATACTCGTTTGAAATAGATCCACATTTCATGCAATGGTTTCCCATTCATCCTTTTAAATTTTGAATGTTCTTCCTTAGCTTCATAATTCTGGACGGAGGAAAGAACTTCTCAAGGAATGTTTCCTTTAACTCTTGCCATGAGGTAATGGACGTTTTTGGCAACTCAATCAGCCATCTAGTTGCTTTTCCTATTAAGGAGAAAGGAAATAATCTCAGCCATACTTGCAAAATTTTGATGTGCTCATTAGGATCTTTGTGTTCTAGACTCCCAAACAATCCTTCTGCATTGATCAATTACAACATTGCTTTTGTTATGATAAAGCTAGATAGATTTCTCCTACCTCCTTGGTGGGATGAGATTCGACTTCCTCTTTTGTTGCAACATCATTATCTTGTCCATGGAAACTAAAATCATTACCATGATATAAATTCTTCATTACACCTATCAAGAGGTCACCACAAGAAACCAAAGTGTAAGACCGTTCAACTAAAGAACAAATTAATATGCAAATTACTTCTGAAACTAAATTTCTAACTACCATTACCCGGTAGCGGCGTCATATTTAATAATGGTCAAATCACCCTCTAAAACAAATCTAAAGAGTGAGCGATTGTCGTCAGTAAAAATATCTAACTTAGAGTCGGGGTAAAATCCCACAGGGAATGGTATATGGTTAAGAATCTACTTACAGAATTATCAAGTAACTGATTCGATTGAAGTTGAAGTAAAGGCAATTGGGTGGAGATGTTCACCAACTTTAATGGAAGTAGTTTCAAAATCTGAATAACAAAATGAGACAATTGATGATTCACAAACTTAAGAAACCCTTGGTGTGTGAGGATTAAGTGAAAATTTAACTTGGGGTGTAGTAGAATTGCTCAACATGGCTAATTAATCACAAATAAGACGGGTCATCATCAATGATGATTATCTTCCTTCGATCACAAATAATCCTTGCTTAGAATCTCCTTTCGATCTCTTCTACATGTTAATAAAAACAACCCAAAACCTTAGGATTGCAATTAAGTACTTTAACTACAACTATTGAACATATTACCCACTTATATTGGTCTCTTTCGAGCACCATTACAATATTAACATTAGAATAAAGTTAAAATTTGTAACTAACAGCCATAAACAGAGTAATTCAACCATACATAATAAATTAAATAAATACCCAACCCCATAATCACACCCCAAGAATTTGGGGTCTTAGCCACACATTGCGAAGTTTAAATAGATTATACCTTGCATGATATTAGCCATGGGTAGCACAAAATTGTGTATTTAATAGCCAAACCACTTCAATCTCCAATTCAATTTTCCAAATTCAAGCTTACACAATTCAAAGATTCAACAATAAAATGTGTTCTTGTTTTATGGAAAAAATACTTCTCTTTCTAAAGAGTGTAAAATATCTCTCTCAATTTTTTCACCCCTCTTTCTCTCTCCTCTAGGCTATTTAAAGTTTCCCAATTTTCCCCCCAAAAAGTAGTTCTGTGTTGTTTTTGGCGATATTCGCTCAGTCCACCCACTACATTTGATGAATCTCCTTTCTTCTATTGGTTCGCCCTTTTCATGCTCCAAGTTTCAGGTATTTGAGTTTCACTAAGTGGTCTTGTTAGAGTTTGCTTTTGTGATTTTGGCAAATCACTGAACTTCTCCTTGTGTTACCCTTTTAGCTGTCATTTTCTCTGCCATCACTGTTAGTTTTAGCGATATCTGCTCACTTCACCTTTTGTCTTTGGGTAAATCGCCCTTCTCATATCCCATCACCGACTGACCTTTAGCGATGACTTGATACAGTGTCAACATAGGCAACTTCAAGCTCATAGTACGATGCACCCTTCATGTTAGGTGATCAACAATATTCACTTTGCACTTTTTTTTGTATTCTTGTCCATTTTTTCACACATCAATCTTTGACTTGTCCAATTGACCTCATAGTTGCAAATCATCAAGATTTTTTTAGAAGAGGACAAAGTTAGGCATTAAGAACACTAATTATTGAGTTATATGGACCTTAAATAAGTGCAAATCTACCAGTCATCATTGACCCCCTCTTTATATCATTTTCTGCAAACCTCTTGGTTAGTAGTATTATGTGTGTGGACATATTAGAGATCCATTGATCACTTTCCAAGTTGTATTTGAAAATAGTAGTGAGTGAAGTATTACCATATAAAATACTTCCACTACTATCTGTGAGTGTAGTGCCTAATTGTGTTTTGTCACTAGTAAGTTGATATTTAACCAACTTATTTAGCACATATTCATGAATTATAACTATGTTTTAATGCTAACTGAGTGGATTTTAAACCCTAGTTCTCTTATGTGCAAACATTCTTGGGGAAATAAAGTTTAAAGAATTTGGAGCTTAAAATAACCAAGTACACCTGTGAATAACCGACGACTTATAGAAGCCAAGTGGCATCTCACTGAATTAACACTGGGTTGACTAGCAAAAAATGTCCTCAAGTACCGGTGAACAACTGGCGCAGAATAATTCTTGATAAAAATTCCTCCGATCCAAGTGCATGTGCCATTTTAAAACTAAAGGCTAAATCGTTGTTTTATTGTAACACCTCAGAATCTAGTAGTCTAAGCTAAGGTCTAAGTGTCAAGGAAAGAACCTAAGATTTGGGCTTGGGAAACCTTCACGAGGATCCATAAGAGCCGTGGTGCTGCCCATGGTGGCTCACAGTGAGTGACCAAGCTGTTCTTACCTCCCATGACCACCATGATTCCTCATGGTGGAGACCACGGGTCGTGGTGAGGGGTTTGAAAACTAGGCAATGTGCCCCCAAGAGGCATCCTAAATGGAGACCCTCCCACGAGCCACTTGACGGCTCATGAAGGCCATTACGGGCTGTGTTCTTGAGTTATGTTTAGTGGGAATAAGAGGTGGCAATCTAGGTCACTGATCAAGGACAACGGGAACTACTATAGGCCATGAAGTCCTTGACGAGCTGTGATTCCCATCGTGAGGTGGGTTCAACAGTTTTAGTTTAGGGGTTTTTAGGTCTTTTCCAATTGTAATTAAATTAATACTATGTAATTTTACCCAAACCTAGGACCCCTATATAAGTTATTTTAACCCCAAAACTCATCCATTCAATTCATTCTCTTAAGCTCACCAAAAGAATTGGGTTCTTCTCCAAAATATTTCTCTCTCTAGAAACTTGAAGAAAAAGAAGGGTTCAACCTAGGGTTTCAACGCAAGCCTTAATTTTCACCATTGAAGATAAGCATTTGGACTTGAGGTATGATAGTTTTCTTCCATGGAGTTCCCAAATTCTCATATTTTCAAAGGTAGAAATCTCCAATTGAGTTAGGGTTTTCTTCAATTGCCATGAGTTCTCTTGATTATTGATTTAAATGATTGAATTATGATCTCCTATGGATGAATTGATGCTTTATTATGATTTTATGATGATTTCCCCATGAACCCATGTAAATACCATATTTTCCAATTATGTCGATAAGATGTGGGTCTTGTTTATGAAAGAGGAGTTTTATGAAATAAAGAATAAAGTGATAGAATCAGATGAATTTATGATGAAATCCGTATATAATCCTTGAGTTATAGATGTGGTGATTGAAAGTAGGTTTTGAACCTTAAAGGGTAAATTATGAGATTATGCATGTTCTTATGAAACCTATGTAAATTTTTTACAGATGCTTTGAGAGTAAAGTATCAATGATGATATTGTTGTTGTGTTGTTGAAAGGATATTATCATAAGCACATGCAAACATGATTGTGAAAGGTATTCTCACATAATAAGGGTTCTAAGGTTTAAAGGTTTCTCACCTAATTGAATCAAATATAAGGAGCTATACTAATGAAACCTAGCTTGGATTAGATACTTAATTGTACCCTTCCATGGATGTCGTATCACTTAAGCTTGGATTGGCAAGATGAAGTGCCCTTCCATGAATAATGAGAACAAGTAAGAGATGAAAGATCTCCCGAGTAGAGGCCGGGTTTCTAGAAGCAATCTCCTTATCCCTTACATATGTTTCCCCATAGGATGGTTGTATAGTTAGAAATTAGATATTGGATCCACTTAAGCTAAAAGTTAATGGTCCTTACCTTGGAAAGTACGACAACCTTTTCCGGTGTGGGAGACACCGGGGAATTATGTTATAGCTCACACGGTCTCTATATCGGTTAAGGCTACTTCCCACATTAATAATGTACTAAGGTTACTCAAGGAGTATCTCACATGTGTTCAAAAGTTTTAAAGATGTTAGCTTGCATTGATCATGTTTTTATGCAGTATGTTTTCTAATCTTGTTATATCTTGTTTTAGCTTGGTCAATTGCATGTCATGAAATATCCCGCTTAGCATGATTTAAATGTTTTATGAATGGCTATCATACTTGGTACATTGTTTTGTACTAGCACATACTCTTGCCTATATTTTTCCTAAATGTAAGGTCAGATATTCAGGGTTCTCAGTTTTGAGGCTAGAGGTTGACTTAGTTGATTTCTGAGCTTGGTGAGTCCTCATTCTTCGAGGACATATTTCATTTGATCTTAGTTTACTTCTTATTTTCATTTGAAAATGATGTATGAGCTAGGCCCAATTTCCTTCTATTGTAATTGAGACAAAGTGTTTTAGACTTCCGCTTTCTTTTATAAAATGTTTGGACTTGAAATATTGTTTTACCTCTCTTATTCTATTTCTTATGTTGTGAATGCTAATTGCCTTGTATAGAGTCTCTCGGGATCCTATACGCCATGTTACATCTAGGGTGTACCCCCTGAGTCGTGACAAACTTGGTATCAAAGCACAAGGTTTAGAATGGTCCTAGGAAGTCTCATAAGCCACACCTAGTAGATTCTTGCTCATGAGTGTGAAGCGCGCCACATTTATGAATGAGAGGAAATAAGATGTTTAGAAAACTCCACTTCTTTTATTACTCTAAAGTTGTGTGATAGAGTTTAACTTTATAAGGTCTCTCTCCTAATCCTTACCTAGTGGTCTACAAGATATGACTCCCAGGCCAATAGGGAAGTTGGGTACGACGACATATGGAGTGAGGAACTTAACTAGGAGAAATCCTCCGGATGGAAGATCTAGAAAACTAGAAAGGGTAAGAACAAAGGATAGTAACTCTAGGTCCGATGGACATGGTTGTCCTAGATTTTGACAAAGGTTTTCCTGAAAAAGGTTCTTCTAAGGATTCTCAAAGATTTAACAAAGAGAGGGTGTCTAACCCTAAGTCTCAAGGAGGTGATAATGGGTCTTCACTACCAGATTCTGCTAGGTGTGGAAGAAATGAGAGCAAGTGTCTAGCAGGTTCCAATGTTTGTTTTGGTTTTGGTAAGACAGATCACAAGGTAAGGCATTGTCCTACGGTTGCTAGAAATGAAGGAGATAGTCTTCGTATGTCTCTACCTTATCCTTCATCTAGTCCAAGTGGTTCAGGCGTGATTGCTCTTAAACAAAATAGATTCCATGCACTTCAGACTCGTGGAGAACAACAGGTTTCTCCTGATGTAGTTACCGATGAGTAGAAAGTCTTCCAACTTGATGTATATGTTTTACTTGATCCCAAAGCTACCTTGTCTTTTGTGATGCCATATGTGGCTATTAGGTTTGATATTCTTTCGGATGTGTTGTTAGATCCTTTTTCTATCTCTACCCTTGTTTGTGATTCTATTGTGGCTAGGAGGGTCTATAGAAGATGTCCTGTCTCCTTATCCGATAGAGTTACTCTTGTTGATTTGGTAGAGCTTGATATGCTAGACATTGATGTTATCCTTGGTATGGATTGGCTGCACTCTTGTTATCCTTCTATTGATTGTTGAACTCGTGTAGTAAAGTTTTAGTTTCTGAATAAACCTATCCTAGAGTGGAAGGGGGGAAATTCTATGTCTAAGGGTCAGTTTATCTCTTGTCTTAAAGCTAAAAAAATGATTTCTAAGGGTTGCATTTACCATCTAGTTAGGGTGATGGATGTAGATTCTGAAATCCCTACTCTTGATTCGGTCCCCGTTGTGAATGAGTTTTTGGAAGCATTCCCCGATTATTTGCCCGGTATTCCTCCCGAGAGGAAAATAGACTTCGGTATTGACCTACTCCCAGATACGCAACCTATTTCTGTTCCTCTTTATAGAATGGCTCCAGCAGAACTTAAGGAATGTAAAGAGAAATGGAAAGACTTTTTGGATAAGGGTTTCATCCGACCGAGTATCTCTCCATGGGGTTCTCCAGTTTTGTTTGTTAGGAAGAAAGATGGTTCCCTTTGAATGTGCATTGACTACCGTCAGTTGAAAAAGGTGACCATTAAGAATAAGTATTCTCTTCCAAGAATAGATGATTTATTTGACCAACTTCAAGGGAAAAATTACTTCTCTAAGATTGATCTTCGGTCGGGTTATCCCCAATTGAGGGTGAAGGAAGATGATATTCTGAAAAAAACTTTTAGAACCCGAAATGGTCATTATGAGTTTTTAGTGATGTCGTTTGGTTTGACTAATGCTCCAGCGGCATTTATGGATTTGACGAATATGGTGTTTAGAAAATACCTAGATATGTTCTTAATTGTGTTCATGATGATATATTGATTTATTCAAGAAGTGAGGATGATCATGTCAAATATTTGAGGATTGTGTTGCAAATCCTTAAGGAACAACAACTTTTTGCAAAGTTTAGCAAATTTGGGTTTTGGCTAAGGTCTTTGGCTTTTCTAGGTTAGATGTTTTGAGTAAGGGTATTGAGGTAGATCTGATTAAGATAGATGCGGTCAAGATTTATCCTAGACCTCTAACCCCTTCAAATATTAGAAGTTTCTTGGGTTTGGCCTGTTACTATAGAAGGTTTGTTGAGGGGTTTTCTTCGATTGTCTCTCCTCTGACGGCTTTGACTCAAAATAAGGCTATGTTCATATGGTTCAAAGCTTGTGAAAAAAGTTTCCAAGAGTTGAAGGGTAGACTTACTTCCGCTCTGGTGTTGACTTTACCGGAAGGGACGAATGGTTTTGTGGTTTATTGTGATGCCTCTAGAATTGGGTTGGGATGTGTGCTTATGCAAAATGGGAAGTTATTACCTTGCTTTAAGGCAACTTAAGATTCACGAGAAGAATTATCCTACCCATGACTTAGAATTAGCGGCGGTTGTTTTTTCCTTTAAGATTTGGAGGCAATATTTGTATGGGGTTCATGTGGATGTTTATATTGACCATAAGAGTTTGCAATATGTGTTTAACAAAAAGTATCGAAATCTTCACCAAAGAAGGTAGCTTGAGTTGTTGAAGGATTACAATATGAGTGTTCTCTATCTCCTAGGTAAGGCGAATGTAGTAGCAGATGTTGTTAGTCGGTTATTTATAGGTAGTTTGCTCATATAAAAGAGCAAAACAAAGAATTGGTTCGAGATGTTCATAGATTGGCCCGGTTGAGAGTTAAGTTAGTAGACTCTACCAAGGGTGGTGTTATGGTTTATAATGGTTCAAAATCATCTTTTGTGGCAGATGTGTAAGCTAAACAATGTCTTGATCGACCTTAGTTGAGTTGAAAGAAGCAGTGCTTAAGAAATCTGTTGAGGCTTTCTCCCAAGGAGGAGATGGTGTACTTAGATATCAAGGTCGTTTGTCTGTTCCTACTATTGATGACTTGAGGGAACAAATCTTGTCAGAAGCCCATAGTTCTTAGTATTCCATTAACCTGGGAGCCATTAAGATGTACCATGATTTTTAGGAGATCTATTGGTGGAATGGGATGAAGAAAGATATTGTGAAATTTGAGCCTAAGTGTTCGAATTGCCAACTAGTGAAAGTTGAGCATCAGAAACCAGGAGGTTTGTCCCAAGATATTAGTATTCCTACTTGGAAGTGGGAAGATTTGAATATGGTCTTCATAGTAGGGTTGCCACGTACTCAACGACAATATGACTCAATTTGGATTATAGTAGATCGGATGACGAAATAGGCTCATTTTATTCTCGTCAAGGTTTCCTATTCGGCGGAGGATTACGCTAAGTTGTAATTGAGAGAAATGGTAAGGTTTCATGGAGTGCCCTTGTCCATTATCTCCGATAGAAGCACTCAATTCACTTCTCAGTTTTGGAAGTCTTTCTAAACGGGCCTTGGCACTAAAGTTAAGGTTATTACGACTTTTCATCCCCAAATCGATGGGCAAGCGGAGCGTACCATCCAAACATTGGAAGACATGTTGAGAGCTTGTGTGATTGATTTCAAGGGTAATTGGGATGACCATTTTCCATTGATTAAGTTTCCTTATAATAAAATCTATCACTCAAATATTGGTATGGCTCCATTTGAGGCTCTTTATGGTAGGAGGTGTAGATCTCCAATAGGTTGGTTTGAGGTGGGTCAAGTTGCCTTGATAGGACACGATTTAGTTCATGAGACTATAGAGAAGGTTAGATTTATTAGAGATAGGTTGAAAACAACTCAAAGTCAACAAAAGTCATATTTAGATGTAAGAAGAAGAGATCTTGTGTTTGATTTTCATGATTGGGTTTACTTGAAAATTTCACCTATGAAGGGTGTAATGAGGTTTGGTAATAAAGGGAAGCTTAGTCCCCGTTTTCTAGGCACATATACGATTTTGAGACGTGTAAGTAAGGTTGCTTATGAACTTGATTTGCCTAATGAGTTGGCATCGGTTCATCCGGTCTTCCATGTCTCTATGTTAAAAAAGTGTGTTGGTGATCCGAATTGATAGTTCCTTTAAAAATTTTGGGAGTTAAGGAGAATCTTTCTTACGAGGAAGTTTCAGTTGAGATTTTAGACCGGTAAGTCTAGAAGTTGAGGAACAAAGATGTTGATTCTGTGAAAGTGTTATGGAGGAATCATTTAGTTGAGGTTGCTACTTGGGAGACCAAGGCTGATATGATGTCACGATATCCTCATGTCTTTCCTTCTACTCCTACTCTAGCTTGAGGTATTGAGTTCCTCATGGGTTGGTATTTTGGTGTCATGTGTGTTTTAGATATTCCCATGATTTCATTATTTTATGCATGTTCATGAAAAACTTATGTATATGAGATTGATTTTCCTCATGTTGTTGTGAATTGAGTATGACTTGCATACAGACTTCATGAGATGAATTTTTTGAACATGGTTTAGCTTGGAGTTGACATTTCTTCCTTGGATATATACTTTTGAGTAAAGATTGTATATAGGCTCCATGAAATTGTGTTGAGCATGCTTTTAGCTTGGATAAGGTAGTTCCTCCTTGAATATGAGAAATCTTGAAATTTCATGCATATTGGTTTGCTAGGTCTAGTTCCTACCTTCCTTATGATGCATTGAGTATGTTTAGCTTGGAGTCAATGTTTCCTCTTTGGTTATGTCCATTTTGATGAGATTTCATGCGTGATGGGCTGCTAGTATTGAGTCACTTCCTTTAAGAGGTGCCTAAAATTTCATTCGAGGATGAATGTTTCCAAGGGGGAGATAATGTAACACCTCAGAATCTAGTAGTCTAAGATAGGGGATAAGTGTCAAGGCAAGAGCCTAATATTTAGGCTTTGGAAAGCTTCAGGAGGACCCATACGGGCCTTGAAGAACACCACGAGCCATGGTGCTGACCATGGTGGATCACAGTGAGTGACTAAGATGTTCTCACCTCCCACGACCACCATGACGCCTCGTGGTGGGGACCACAGGTTATGGTGAGGGGCGTGAAGGCTAGGCAGTGTGCCCCCAAGAGGCTCCTAAATGGAGACCCTTCTACTATCCACTCGACGACTCGTGAAGGCCATTACGGGTTGTGGGAGAGGTCTTGGTCTTAATTTAGGTTTAGAGGGGTTAAGGGGTGGAAAGAAAGTTAGGCCACTGGTCAAGGACCACGAGCACCACTATGGGCTGTGAAGTCCTTGATGAGCCGTGGTGACCATCGTGAGGTGGGTTCGACAGTTTTAGTTCAGAGGTTTTTTGGGTCTTTTCCAGTTCTTATTAAATTAATACTATGTCATTTTACCCAAGCCTAGGACCCCTATATAAGTGATTTTAACCCCAACACTCACCCATTCAAGTCATTCTCTCAAACTCACCAAAAGAATTGGCTTCTTCTCCAAAGTATTTCTCTCTCAAGAAACTTAATGAAGAAGAAGAAGGGTTCAACCTAGGGTTTCAAGTAAAGCCTACATTTTCACCATTGAATATAAGCATTTGGACTTGAGGTATGATAGTTTTCATCCATGAATTCCTTTCATCGATGGAGTTCCCAAATTCTCCTATTTTCAAAGGTAGAAATCCCCAATTGAATTAGGGTTTTCTTCAATTGCCATAAGTTCTCCTGATTTTTTATTTAAATAATTGAATTATGATCTCTTATGCATGAATTGATGATTTACTATGATTTTATGATGATTTACCGATGAACCCATGTAAATCCCATATTTTCCAATTATGATGATATGATGTGGGTCTTTGTTTATGAAAGAGGAGTTTTATGAAATAAAGCATGAAGTAATAGAATCACATGAATTTATGAGGAAATCCATATCTAATCCTTGTTTCTAGATGTGGTGATTGAAAGTAGGTTTTGAACCTTGAAGGGTGAATTATGAGATTATGCATGTTCTTATTAAACCTAGGTAAATGTTTTAGGATGCTTTGAGAGTAAAGTATCAATGATGATATTATTGTTGTGTTGTTGAAAGGATATTTTCATAAACACTTGCAATCATTATTGTGAAAGGTTTTCTCTCATAATAAGGGTTCTAAAGTTGAAAGGTTTTCTCACCTAATTGATAAAAGATAAGGAGCTATCCTAATGAAACCTAGCTTGTATTGGATACTTAATTGTACATTTCCATGAATGTCTTATGACTTAAACTTGGGATTGACAAGATGAAGTTCCCTTCCATAAATAATGAGAACAAGTAAGAAATGACTATTCCGTGGGATTTATGCTTAGCACCGATAGGATATTGAGATGGAAGCTATCCTGAGTAGAGGTTGGGTTTCTAGAAGAAATCTCTTTATCCCTTACCTATGTGCCCCCATTGGATAATTGTCTAGTTAGACATTAGCTAGTGGATCAACTTAAGCTAGAAGTTAATGGTCCTTACCTTGGCAAGTAAGACAACCTTTTCTAGTATGGGAGACACTGGGGGATAATGTTATAGCTCATATGGCCTCTATGTCGGTTAAGGCTACTTCCCACATTAATAATGAACTAACGTTACTCAAGGAGTATCTCACATGTGGTCAAAAGTTTTAAACATGTTAGCTTGCACTGGCCATATTTTTATGATGTATGTTTTCTAACCTTCTTATATCATGTTTTAGCTTGGTCAATTGCTTGTCATAAAATGTCCAGTTTAACAAGATATAAATTTTTTATGCATAGCTATGATACTTGGTACATTGTTTTGTACTAACACATACTCTTACCTAAATTTCCCCTAAATGCATGGTCCGCTATTCATGGTTCTCATTTTTGTGGCTAGAGGTTGACTTGGTTGATTTTCGAGCTTGGTGAGTCCTCATGCTTCGAGGAAGGATTTCATTTGATCTTAGTTTCCTTCTTATTTTTATTTGAACATGATGTATGGGCTAGGGCTAATTTCATTGTATTATATTAGGTGGCTATTGAGACAAAGTGTTTTAGACTTCTTCTTTTTTTAATAAAATGTTTGGAATTGAAATATTGTTTTATCTCTCTTATTCTATTTCTTATGGTATGAATGCTAAGTGTTTTGTATAGGGTTTCTCGGGATCCTATATGCCATGTTCCATCTAGGGTATTCCCCTAGGTCGTGACATCTATTGGCATTGAACAATTCTAGACTTGTGTTTTACCAGTCCAACACAAGTCCACCTATGGAAGCCCAAGTACATTAACATATTTGGAGGATAAAGTACTTTCTTTGAAATGTTCCCCAGATAAAATGGAGATTTTTCTAATAAAGTGTTGTTATCTTCTTCCCAATTGAAAATATTGTAGAGAGTCTTCTTTTTGCAATTTGTAGTGATAGAAAGTATTGATAGAAAGTAGATAAGAAATTTCTTGCTTTCTAAGGAAGAAAACCTAGATTTTTGTACCTTTGTAAGATTGGATCTCACCATTTGCTATCAATTTTTTCTTGAAATAGAGTATTGTTATTTGGTTGTGCATTATATTTCTTCATTTATGAGTAGCTAAATTTGTATTGTGGGTGTAAATCCCAATGAGAAATAATTAATTAGTTCTAAAATTTGTTGTTAAGCATGGATATAATGTTTCTTGATGTTTCAGTCCAAAAATTAGTGGTTTCAATTATTGGTTGAGCTCTTTAACACTATTTTTGCATGAGAAAGCAAAACAGAGTTGGAGAAGACTCATTAGTGAGGACTTGATGAAATTAGTTGTTGGATTAGCGCAAGAGGTACTCTTATCCAATTAATTTCTTATTTAAGGATATGATCTAGGGATAGGTTGTCCTCTAAATCAAGGTTGGTGTTTTATTTGTAAGGGTCTTAGAGTTCGAGAGAATCTAAGGGATATACATTTGATAGTTTGAGAGAGTATCCAAATTAGCCTAGACGAAACACTATCCATATGATAACCAATCTGAAATTGATTAATTTTTTCTTACTTTATTGAAACCCCATCACATTGCACACACCTTAGTCATTTGCAAACTTGGTAAAACCCATTTGTGTTACCTCCTAGCTTTTGATACTTGATTCTTATCATTTCTAGTTGTTCCTGAAAACTCCCAATTACACAAACACACACACACACACAAGTTGGGTATTTTTTTTGTATACGACCGCCTATGTCTTAAGTATGTTACATAGTTGAATTTTTATTTCAAATGTCTTTGTTGTTGGGTATCCACATCATTGAAAGTAATAAATAAACTTGGGTTGCCTCCTAAGAAGCACCTAATTTAATGTCATAGAATGACACAATTCTTATTCATCAATAGTCATTTATCGGATTTGGGATGGTATCAGTAGGAAACTTTCCTTTTTGCCTTGGATTTAAATAGGTAGAGGTCTGACATATTTGAGTTTCCCGATGCTTGATTAATACAGAAAGAGAAGTATATGTTTTAATCAAAGTGGATAACTCATATTTCAAATCCTTCAACACTTTGTCAGACTCTTTAACCTTGTTAAAGATCCTTCTTAAAATATCCTCGGTTTTGTTTCCCTCCGATCCAGCTGGTTTCTTTGGTATTGGGCAATCATGAGGTGGGACATACCTATCTTTTTCAGTTTTCCTATGTCACGACCCAAAGTATACCCTAGGTGTAACAATGGCGTATGGAATCCCGAGAGGTCCTACATATGCTATTTATAATACATCATACAAGATAATAAAAATAAATATTTCAAAAGAACAATCTTACATCATAAACAAGTTTGACAAAGTATAAGTATAACATTGTCTCAAGAAGCCATCTATTACATGAAGAGGAAGTTGGTGGGACGTAACTCAAACACTACATACAAATGTCTGATAACTGATGTAAATAAAATAATGTAAAAGTGTCTCGGTCCTCGAAACATAAGGAATCACAAATATTTGAATGCCAAGAGATCAATGATGAGTGGAAGATTTCTAGTCATTTGAGGTGTATTTATCTCAAAAATTAGTATCCTTAATGCCTAGTTTTGTCCTATTGTGATAATATCTTGACATTTGCAGCTATGATGGCAAATGAACAAGGCAAGAATGAATGCTTGAAAGAATGGCCAAAATGCAAAAAGAAGTGTAAACTATACATTGATGATCACCAAATAAGAAAGGTGGATCGCCTAATGAGAATGACCTCACATATATGAACAGTGCAACACACTTGGACTTATCAATACAGGTTGGCGAACTCCAAATGAAAAGGCGACTCACCAAATAAGAAAGGAGACTTTGTTGATCATCAACAAAAATAACAGTGCAAGGAGAAAAATTGAAGCCTCAAAAGGCGAACCAAGCTGGTATTTGGCGATACGTCAAACGTGAAAGGCAGACTCAAACAAGCTCGCCAACTGAGGTTCAAACAACTGAAGCCTAGAGAAAGAAAATGCAAGTTGAAGCTCAATTGGAGATTCACATAAGAAGCTTGACGATCTCGAATTATGTCACCAAATGAGACACGCATTGAGTTTTTGGGCCAAATTTTGGGAAACTATAAATAGCCCAGTAGATAGAGTAAAAGATAGTTCCGAAATTGAGACTTTGGAGAATTCTGAATATTTTGAGTTTTGAGAGGAACACTTTACCTTTATGAAAAACACTTTTTAGCTTTTGGGGTTTTTCAAAATTTTTCTTGAATTTGAAAAATTGAAGTTAAATCCAAAGTGGATTTACTTTTAATTAATTAATTTCATGCTACCCGTGACTGCTTTCATGGAAAGTATATTTTCTTTGGTTTTTGGGATGAGTGGAGAAAACCCCAAGATCTAGGGTTTCAATTATGGAGTTCGGTGTTGATTAATGTAGTGGGTATTGTGTTATGCTTTATTAATTTACTGTACATGCATGAATTCAGGCTAATGAGAATGGAGTTAATTTATTGATTATGGTTTCAGACTTGATTCCTACTGCTGATCTCATATTGATGATCAAAATAGATTGATCGGGCCAATTCTGCCTTCACTTCCGGAGTCACTCTCATGATAGCAAGTACTTTATAGACCTCATCGATATACTCTTGAGGATATTCCTCAACTTTAGATCCATGAAATTCCAGAGGGTTCATTCTCATAAAGTCCCTTACTCTTGAAGCTGTCGTTCCCAAATTTGGGTTCACGGGGACTACCACCTCTCTATTCGATTGAGCCGTTACGTCCCAAGCCAACCCTTGAAACGCCAATCTAAACTCCGCATTTGTAACTTTTTCGGCCAAAGGATTGACCGGAGGTTGAGTAGAAGCTTGGGGAGGAGCTTCTTGTTCCACATTCTCCCTCAAATTTCTTCTAGCGTAAGCCCTTTGAGTCGACATATCCTGAAGAACATAGGATAAGGATTAGGAGAGAGACTTTATAGAGTTAAAATCTATGGCACGACTTTAGAGTAATAAAAGAAGTGGAGTTTCCTAATCATCTTATAGCCTCTCATTCATAAAATGTGGCGCTCTTTACACTCATGAACAAGACTCTACTAGATGTGGCTTATGAGACATCCTAGGACCATTCTAAACCTTCTGCTCTGATTACCAAGTTTGTCACGACCCAGGGGTACACCCTAGATGTAACATAGCGTATAGAACCCTGAAGGCTCCATACAATCCACTTAGCATATCATAACTTAAGAAATAGAACAATAAAGAGTAAAACAACCATTTCAAGTCCCAAAACAATTTTGTAGCAAAGTTGAAATCTAACTCATGTCTCAACATAGCCATCTATTACAATAGAATGAAATTAGGCCTAACCCATACATCATGTCTCAAGACGAAATACATAAGAGAAACTGAAATAAAAATCATCCTTCCTCGAACCATGCGGATTTACCAAGCTCGGGGAAGAATCAAATCCAAGCTCTAGCCACTAAAATGGGAACCCTGTCTGTCGGACGCTACATTTGGGGAAAATGTAGGCAAGAGTATGCGTTAGTACAAAAATGACTAAGTATGATACCTATGCATAAAATAATTAAAAACATTCTAAGAAGGATATTTCATTTTATAACATGCAATTTGACCAATAAAATATGATATAGGAGTGTTAGAAAACACAAGTCAAAACATCATGGTCAATGCAAGCTAAATCAACATTAAAACTTTGAACACATGTGAGATACTTCTTTAAGTAACCTTAGTTCATTAATCATTTTGTTGTGGGAAAATTAGCATTAACCAACATAGATACCATGTGAGCTATAACATGATCCCCCGGTGTCTCCCACATCGAAAAGGGTTGTTCTACTTGCCTAAGGTAGAACTATGAACTTCTAGCATAAGTGGATCCTCTATCTAATCAACCTATGGGGGCACATCTCATGAGATTTATTCTAGAAACCCGGCCTCTACTAACGGGAGAGCTTCCATCTCATGAGATTTCTTCTAGAAACTCGACCTCTACTAACGGGAAAGCTTCCATCTCAATGTCAATATCCACTCAGTGCTAAGCATAATTCCCATGGAATAGTATTTTCTTACTTATTCTCATTATTCATGGAAAGGTGAGCCATCTTGCCAATCCAAGCCAGTTCATTAGGATAGCTCTTATTCATTGATTCAATTAGGTGAGAATAGCCTTTCAACCTAAGAATTCTTTCTACGTGAGAAAACCTTTCACATTATGGTTATAAGTGTTTTTGAGAATATCCTTTCAACAATACAACAATAACAACATAATTGACACTTTACTCTCAAAGCACCCTTAAAACATTTACATATGTTTCATAAGATCATGCATAAACTCATACTTTTTGCTTTCAAGTTTCAATGCTTACTTTCAATGCACCAATCTATAAAACATGGTTTAGATAGGAATTTTATCATAGATTCATGCAATTCTGTCATTACATGCTTAATTTCATAAATATCTTCCTTTATGATCAAAATCCCACAACATATAGTTCATAACGTGAAAACATGGGGATTACATGGGTTCATAGAGGAAAACATCATAAAACCATAGTAAATCATCAATTCATGCTTAGAATATAATAATTCAATCATTCAAATCAATAATTATATGAACCCATGGTGATTGAAGAAAACCCTAGCTAATTGGGGAATTCTACCTTTTGAAATAGGGTAATTTAGGGACTCCATGAATGAGAGAGATTCATGGATGAAAACTACTATACCTTAACTCCAAATGCTAGCCTTCAATGGAGGAATTTGAACCTTAGCTTGAAACCCTAGATGAATCCTTCTTCTTCTTCTTCAAATTTCTAGAGAGAGAATATTTTAGAGAAGATTTGATTTCTTTTGGGGAATTTGAATGAATGAATTAAAATGGGGTGAATTTGGGGGTAAAAAGACTTATATAGGGGTTCTAAATGTCGGCAAAATGACATAGTAAATGAATTAATTAATTAGGAAATGACCCAACTGCCCCTAAAAATAACTGCCAGATGACTACCACGGACCCCAGTCGACGGACAGTGGTCTGACCTACGACTAGTCCTGGTGGATCGTTAGTCATGATGAGAGAGGGAATTTTTTGGATCTAGAATCATCGACCCCGACCACGGACCATGGTGTGACCTAAGATTCGTGGGTCGTGTCGTGGTCATGGATCCTCAGACCCTACTCAAGTAGGTCAACCACAGACCACACCTACGGTCCGTGGTCTACTTCATGGGTCGTGGGTGGCCGGCGTGGTTTGGCTGCTGCAGCTCCTGAAAAGCTTTTATATGCCCCCTTTTGGATACGGATGTTATATAGTATAAGGTGGATTAATGAGACAACCACATGATATTGTTGCTTTGTTGCTAGATGACATGACCAAAGTTAACCGAGCATGGCATACTAGAGAAAACCAAGTGTCTACTCTAAAATTGAGTTTGAGAAAAGAGAAAATCGATAAGAACAATGAACAAGATTAAAACTTGGCAAAAATTATGACAATAACTCGATTTGTTATCTAAACATTTCATGGGAGGTGGACTTAAGTAGGTAAATGCGGTTGGAAAAAATAGCGGGGTGGTCTCGAATGATGCTAGGTATGGGACACTTTACAATGAAGAAGTTTAGTATTTGAGAAACCAATTAGGGGGTTATCAAACCTATTATCAATGACAAGGTGGGAACAAAGGTTGGAATAGGGATCGAGAGGATGGTTGGAAGGACTGGTGAGGTGGAAATATGAGAGATAGGGAGGTTGACAAAGATAGGTATGTGCCACCCCATGATCGTCATTGACCAAAACACCTTGCTAGGCCAAAAGGAAACTGAACCCATGAAATGCTTACAAGGGTCTTCCACAAAGTTGAAGGAATTGAAAACTGTCTTCTCCACTTTATATCAAACGGTAACCTCTCATGTTGTATTTATAAAGCAACTGGAGACCCAATTGTGCCAAATATTCGCTCATCTCAATACAAGGGAAAAAGAAACTTTACCTAGTAACACCATGTCACAACCCAGGGGTACCCTTTAGATGTAACATGGCTTATATGACCCCGAGAGGCCTCGTACAAGCCATTTGTGATTCATAGTCAAGATAATAGAAATATACGAGATTTTAAAAACATTTCAACACAATCAAAGTATATCATTTCAAAGCGGAAGTATAATACACTTGTCTCAAAAACCATCTAATACAAACGAATCTTGGGACACAACCCATACAACAATGTTCAAAACTTAAAATGAAAAGAACATAACAAACTAGTGGCCAAATCCTCGAATGCTATGAGGACACACCAATCTTCAACCTTGCCTCTACAGTGGATCCTAGCCACGGGGATGAGAATCGGAACCGCCGGACCCTACATTTGGATAATAAATGTGTAACATCTCGCAAACTGAAATAACTAGGAAGAAGTCAAGAATTGGAAATAGTGAATTTAGGAAATAATGAAAATCTGGAAATTTGTTTAAGTTAAGGATGTGTTTTGGGCAACATCAAATGACCATAACTCCTAGCTCAAAATGAATTAGGCGTGTTTCCAGATATCGTAGGAAATATATTGGAATAAACAACGCCGCCGACTTTGCGCGATTTTGAGTTCGTATGAGTGAGATATGCCCATTTGAAGTTGGCTGTTGAATTAAGGAAAGTTTAAACTGGATTTTGAAAGGGTAGTTTAGTCTTTTCCTGACCCAATTTATTAAATCCGTTTTTAGTAAATTACTTGGGGTCTAAACTAAGTTAGTTCAGTTAACACAATTAAGAAATACACTAGGGCATTGAGAGAAGAGAAAATAAGAGAAAGGAGAAGAGGAAGAGCAAGATTCATCGCTTTGTAAGGAATTGATTTCGAATTTCTTCAAGGATTTGATCATACAAGGTATGTGAAACTCTCATAGCGTTAGGTTCGTTCACCCATGCGCCAAACATGTTTACTTCAGTGAAATTCGTTCTAAAAAGGTTGAAAGTTTGATGTTCTTGATATGTATATCTTGAAATTGTTTTCGTTCTTGAATTTGGCTGAATTGAGAAGTTTCTGAGATCTTTATGTCGAGTTTTAGAGTTGTTTTGAGTTAGGTTCTTGGGTACATATGATGGGTATCTGAATCTAAAAAATATTTTGAGAAAAATAGTCGAGTTTAGGCGAATTGGGGCTGGAAAATGAAGAACGAAAAAGTCGATTAGGTTTTAGCACTCAAGTCAGCGTCACAAACTTGCTCCCTAAATGAACAAAAATCAGCTCCGCATCGCGGTTGGGACACAGACTCCTCTTCCTCGAAATTTAATTTCGCGCTCAAATATTTAAATGCATCTTCGCATCGCGGACTTGTTTCTGGACAATGATTTCTTGATATTTTCTCATGTTTAACTATCTAAAAACACTCCTAAAAATCATGAGATCTTTCCTAATCACAAATCACAGTCCTTGAATCCATAATTCAATTCAAGGAAAGTTAAGAGTCAAGTTAACAGAAATTTATAAAGTTTTCAAAACTCTTTTACAAACATTTTAACTTTGTTCCAAGACTTAAATTTCAAGTTGAGTAATGAGTAAAGAGTAAAGATTGAAGTTCATTTCTTTAAAGAAGTATATGGGGACTATGTATTCCCGAAGAGTTTAAAAATGTTTTCAAATTTGAACAAAAAAGGGAACATCGATTCCAAGAGAGCTTTTTTTAAGCTAAGTTTTGAGTAATTATCTCAAACCACAGAAAGAAGTTTGTTTTAAAAACATATGAGCCAAGTATATTTTGGGAGTAGTATTGAGCACCGATATGGGGATGCGAGTTCATATTAACTCAAAACTCCATAAACCATGTAGCCGTCATGGGTAGTAAAGGATCATAATTTTTAGATGACTCGTTAAGATAATTTTAGCATACACTAATGGATCCACTTAGTTAAGCATTCTATATGACGACAAAGTATAGAAAGCGTGGGCAAGACACTGATTCACGACTTAGGCTAATAGTGGTGGTTTTCGATTAAAGAATCTCCCACAGAAATTTATTACTTTATTATATGAGTAAAGTTGAGTTTGTTATTGCATTTTCTTTAACAAACTAAGTTGTTTTCCTCTATTTTACAAGCTTTCTATATATTGCATGTGTTTTATTGATTTATATTGAGTTAAGTTATTCAGGAGATGTGTAAACCCAAGGAAAGTGTATCTTTCAAAAAAATTTCAAGTTGATGTTATGTTTAGCATTCCAACTCACATACTCGTAAATTCAATGTACTGATGCTAGTTGCCTTGCATCTTATTATGATGGAGATGCAGGTAACCAAGAGCAGCATCCAGTGCCTCGTTGATCCAGTTGAGCACTCAAAGTCAGTTGTTGAGCCACATTACATTCCAGAGGACTCCTTTTACTTTGATTTCAGTGTTTCATTGTTAGGATCATCGGGGGTCTTGTCTCGACATCTCTCTTTGTTTTAGAGGTTTCATAGATAGTGAGATGGTTAGTAGTTCAGTTGTCTTTACATTATCATTTCATATGTTAAGACTTGAGTTGCCATTTTGGCTAAGTTGAATGTTGACTTTTAAACATTCTAAGTTATTTTATTTAACAATTTGAGTAAGTGAATTTGATCATTGTAATAATTCTTAGAGTGTTCAGCTTAGTAAGTAAGCTAGGTGAATGGTTTGCTTCGGGCCAGCAATGGTTCTCGATTGCCAGCCACATCCGGGGTGTAGGCTCGGGGCATGAAAATCTTGGTATCAGAGCACAGAGTTTAAGAGTCCTAGGGAGTCTATGAAGCCATGTCAGTAGTGTCCTAGTTATCGGTCTGAAGCTCGCCATATCTACAGTTAGGAGGCTGCGACACTTAGGAAAATTATCTCACTTCTTTCACACTCATTTCATGCGTTAGAGTTTTATATCTAAAAAGTTTCTTTTCTAATTAGTGCTTGCACTTGTTTTTAGATAATCATGCCTCCACAAAGAGCTGTCAGAGGTGGTCCTGCTAGGAGGAGTGTTGAGGAGCAAAGGGTACCCAATGCACCTAAAGTGCAACTCCATAGAGAGGTTACCAATGCTGAGTTCGTGAGGCTATCCTAATGTTGAGCCAAGTTGTGACCAACTAAGCTGGGCAACAAATAGGAGCTAGAAAAGAAGTGACTGATACTTCGAGGATCCGAGAGTTCTTGAGGATGAATCCTCTATGTTTCACGGGTTCAAGCACTACTGAGGATCCTGAGTGTTTTGTTGAGGAACTGAAAAAGGTATTTGAGGTTATGCATGTTGCTGATACGGAGAGAGTTGAACTAGCTGGATATCAACCGAGGAATGCTGCTAGGACTTGGTTTCACCAGCGGAAAAAGGGTAGAGTTTAGGATGCAACACCTGCGAGTTGGGCATGTTTTGAGGAGGCCTTCTTGGGGAATTTCTTTCCCCGAGAACTGAAAGAGGCTAAGGTACGAGAATTTCTTACCCTTAAGCAAGATTTCTTGAGTGTTCATGAGTATGGGTTGAAGGTCACCCAACTATACCGTTATGCTACGGAGATAGTTGCGGATATGAGGAGTAGAATGAGTCTGTTTGATGCTGGGTTATCCCGTCTATCAAGCAATGAAGGTAGGGGAGCGATGCTAAATGGGGACATGGATATATCAAGGTTGATGGTCTATGTATAACAGGTTGAACAAAAGAAGCTGAGGGATAAAGAGTAGTATAGAAACAAGAACGGTAAGACAGGGAATGAGTTCGAACAACAGAAAAGTAATGTGAACCGTTCATCCTTTCAGCAAAAGCAAAAGGGACCAGCTCCATCATCTACTAGTGCACCGGCACCCAGAAACAAATGTGAGTATAATGGTCTGAATTCACAGAACTTCAGGGCTAGACCTGTGCAGTCTTAGGGTAGTGTGGCACAAGGGGGTAACTGGGATCCTGCATGTGCTAGGTGTGGTATAACCCACCAAGGTAAGTGTTGTGATTGCCAGTCAGGTTGTTTCATGTGTGGACAAGAGTGTCACTTCATGAAAGAGTGCCCTAAGAACAGACAAGGTAGTGGAAATCAGGACAATAAAGCCAAATCTTCATCAATTGCTCCACCAGACAGGGATGCACCTAGAGGAGCTACATCCAATTCTAGCGGAGGAGTAAACCTCATTTATGCGATCATTGGTCGTCATGAGCAAGAGAACTCTCCAGATGTTGTCATTGGTATGATCAAAGTCTTTACTTTTGATGTTTATGCTTTACTAGACCTAGGAGCAAGTTTATATTTTGTAACCTCTTATGTTGCAAATAAGTTTGATGGTATTCCTGAGAAACTCTGTGAACCCTTTTGTCTTTCTACACCTGTTGGGGAATCTATTCTAGCTGAGCGAGTATATCGTGATTGTGTCATTTCCATCAATCACAAGGACACCATGGATGATTTAATTGAGTTAGACATAGTAGATTTTGATGTCATTCTAGGTATAGACTGGCTTCATGCTTGTTATGCCTCCATTGATTGTAGAACTCGAGTTGTCAAGTTCCAGATTCCTAATCAGCCAGTCTTAGAGTGGAAAAGTAGTTCAACAGTGCCTAAGGGTCATTTTATTTCGTACCTTAAGACAAGAAAGTTAGTTTCCAAGGGGTGTATCTATCACTTAGTCCGAGTTAATGACTCTAGTGTTAAGATACCTCATATTCAGTTAGTTCCTATATTAAATGTGTTTCCAAAAGTTTTTCTAAATGATCTACCCAGAGTCCCTCCCGAGAGAGAGATAGGCTTTGGTATAGATGTTCTTCCAAATACTCGTCCTATCTCTATTCTTCCATATAGAATGGCACCAGCAAAGTTGAAAGAGCTTAAAGAGTAGTTGAAAGATCTCCTTGATAAGGTCTTTATTCGACCAACTGTCTCACCTTGGGGCACTCCGGTCTTATTTGTGAGAAAGACAGATGGTTCCCTTAGGATGTGTATAGATTATCATCAGTTGAACAAGGTTACCATCAAGAACAAGTATCCTATTATGAGAATTGATGATTTTTTCAATCAACTTCAGGGTGCTTCTTGTTTTTCTAAGATAGACCTTAGATCTGGCTACCATCAGTTGAAAGTAAGGGAATGTGATATTCCCAAAACAACATTCATGACTCGTTATGGTCACTATGAGTTTCTGGTCATGTTGTTCGGTTTGACCAATGTACCTGCAACGTTCATGGACCTTATGAATAAAGTTTTCTAACCTTATTTTGATATTTTTGTTATCGTCTTCATTGATGACACACTAATCTATTCAAGGAATGAAGAAAATCATGCTAGCCATCTCAGAATAGTTCTTCAGACTTTAAAAGATAAGGAGTTATATGCTAAGTTCTCTAAATGTGAGTTTTGGCTTGAGTCTGTGGCTTTCTTGGGTCACATAGTTTCGGATGGAATTAGATTTGATACCCAAAAGATATAGGCAGTGCAGAGTTGGCCTAGACCCACATCTCCAACTGATATTAGGAGTTTCTTGGGTTTGGCTGGCTATTATAGAAGGTTCGTAGAGGGGTTCTCATCCATTTCGTCTCCTTTGACCAAGTTGACTAGAAAAGAGTGAAGTTTCAATGGTCTGATGCTTGTGAGAAAAGCTTTCAGTAATTGAAAAGAAGGTTGCCTACTGCTCTAACGATAACTTTACCAGATGGTACTCAAGGTTTTGTGGTGTACTATGATGCATCTAGAGTTGGTTTAGGTTTTGTGTTTATGCAGAATGTCAAAGTTATAGCTTATGCCTCCAAATAGTTGAAAGTTCATGAGAATAATTACCAAATCCATGACTTAGAGTTGGCTGTTGTAGTATTTGCTTTGAAGATATGGCGTCATTATTTAGACTAATCACAAGAGTCTTCAGTATGTGTTTACTTAGAAAGAGCTTAATCTAAGACAGAGGAGGTGGTTAGAATTACTCAAGGATTTTAACATGAGTATTCTTTATCACCCAGGTAAGGCTAATGTTGTTGCTGATGCTTTGAGCAGGTTGTCTATGGGTAGTACCGCCCATGTTGAAAAAGAAAAGAGAGAGTTAGCGAAATATGTGCATAGACTTGCACACCTGGGAGTTCAACTAATGGATTCCACAGAAGGAGGAGTAGTGGTGATGAATAGGGTTGAATCATCATTAGTGTCAGAAGTATAAAAGAAGCAAGACCAAGATCCCATTTTGCTTGAATTGAAGGTAAATGTTCATAAGCAAAAAGTATTAGCTTTTGAACAAGGTGGAGATAGCATTTTAAGATATCAAGGTAGATTGTGTGTACCAATCGTGGATGGACTCCAAGAGAGGATCATGGAAGAAGCTCATACCTCTAGATATTCCATTCATCTGGGCTCCACAAAGATGTATCATGATTTAAGAGAAGTCTATTGGTGGAGTAGCATGAAGAAGGGTATTGCAGAGTTTGTTTCTAAGTGTCCGAATTGCCAACAAGTTAAAGTGGAGCATGAAAGGCCCAGTGGTTTGGCTCAGAATATAGAACTTCCGGAATGGAAGTGGGAGATGATTAATATGAACTTCATCACATGTTTTCCAAGGTCTCACAGGCACCATAATTCTATATGGGTGATTGTGGATCGAATGAGCAAATCAACCCACTTTTTACTAGTAAATACTGCCCATTCAGTAGAAGATTTTGCCAGGTTATATATTCAGGAGGTGGTAAGACTTCATGGAGTCCCTGTTTCGATTATATCAGATAGGGGTGCATAATTTACTGTACAGTTTTGGAAGTCATTCTAGACAGGCATGGGTTCAAAGGTGAACTTGGTTACTTCTTTTCATCCTCAGACAGATGGTCAAGTACAGTGCACTATTCAAACCTTGGAAGATATGTTGAGGGCTTGTGTGATTGATTTCAAAGGTAATTGGGATAATCACCTACCTCTTATTGAGTTTTCTTACAACAATAGTTATCACTCCAGCATCCAGATGGCTCCTTATGAGGATCTTTATGGGAAAAGATGCAGATCTCCTATTAGATGGTTTGAATTTGGTGAAGCTGGGTTAATAGGACCATACTTGGTTCATCAAGCTATGGAGAAGGTGAAAGTGATTCAAGAGTGGTTGAAAACGGCACAAAGTCGTTAGAAATCCTACACTGATGTTAGGAGAAGGGAGTTAGAGTTTGAAGTAGATGATTGGGTGTATTTGAAAGTTTCACCCATGAAGGGTGTTATGAGATTTGGTAAGAAGGGGAAGCTTAGTCCCCTGTATATTGGACCTTATATAATATCCAGGAAGATTGGCAAAGTAGCTTATGAGTTACAACTACCATAAGAGTTAGCAGCGGTTCATCCGGTATTTCATGATTCCATGTTGAAGAAGTGCATGAGAGATCTTTCACTTATCATACTAACTAAAGATATTGGGATCAAGGATAGCCTATCTTATGAGGAGATTCCTATTCAGATTTTAGATTACCAAGTTTGCAAGCTGAGAACAAAAGAGGTAGCATCAGTCAAAGTTCTTTGGACGAACCAGTTTGTTGAGGAAGCTACTTGGGAAGCTAAAGAAGATATGAAGAAGACATATCCACATCTCTTTGAAATCGGAGAAATTCGAGATCAAGGTACTAATTGTCTTCTTAGTACTCATTAATTTTTTGAGATTGCATGTTGTAATTGTATTACTTGTTGGGTGTTTGAGTTGAATGTTAGATGTTAAATCCATAGCCTAGTAAGAGTGATATCATTTGAGGATGAATGTTCCCAAGGGGGAGATATTGTAGCATCTCGCAAACTGAAATAACTAGGAAGAAGTCAAGAATTGGAAATAGTGATTTTAGGAAATAATGAAAATCTGGAAATTTGTTTAAGTTAAGTTAAGGATGAGTTTTGACAACATCAAACGACCATACCTCCTAGATCAAAATGATTTAGTTCAGCGAAATTCATTCTAAAAATGTTTAAAGTTTGATGTTCTTGATATGTATATCTTGAAATTATTTACCTTCTTGAATTGGGCTGAATTGAGAAGTTTCTGAGATCTTTATGTATAGTTTTAGAGTTGTTTTGAGTTAGGTTCTTGGGTACATATTCTGGGTATCTGAATCTAAAAAGATTTTGAGAAAAATAGTCGAGTTTAGGCTAATTGGGGATAGAAAACGAAGAAGGAAAAAGTTAAGCACGTTTTGGTACGCAAGTTCGCGTCGCGGACTTTCTCCTCCAATTAACAAAAATCAGCTCAGCGTCGCGGTTGGGACGCGAACTCCTTTGTCTCAAAATTTAATTTTGTGATAAAATATTTAAATGCATCTCCGTCACGAAGACTTGTTTACAGAGAGTGATTTCTTGATCTTTTCTCATGTTTAACTATCTAAAAACACTCCTAAACATCATGAGATCTTTCTTATCAGAAATCGCACTCCTTGAATCCATAATTCAATTCAAGGAAAATTAAGAGTCAAGTCAAGTAAAGTTAAGTGTCAAGTTAAGAGAAGTTTATAAAGTTTTCAAAAGTCTTTTACAAACATTTTAAGTTTGTTTCAAGACTTAAAGTACAAGTTGAGTAAAGAGCAAAGAGTAAAGGTTGAGGTTCATTTCTTCAAATAAGTATATGGGGACTATGTATTCCCGAAGAGTTTAAAAATGTTTTCACATTTGAATAAGAAAGGGAACATCGATTCCAAGAGAGCTTTTAAGATATGTTTTGAGTAATTATCTCAAACCAAAGAAAGAAGTTTGTTTGAAAAACATATGAGCTAAGTATATTTTGGGAGTAGTATTGATTACCGTTATGGGGATGCGAGTTCATATTAACTCAAGTCCCCATAAACCATGTAGCCATCAGGGTAGTAAAGGATCAAACTTTTTAGATGACTCGTTAAGATAATTTTAGCATAGACTAATGGATCCACTTAGTTAAGCGTTCTATATGACGGCAAAGTATAGGAAGCGTGGACAAGATGTTGTATCACCACTTAGGCTCATAGTGGTGGTTGTCAGTTAGAGAATCTCCCACATAAATTATATTACTTTATTAAATGAGTAAAGTTGAGTTTGTTATTGCATTTTCTTTAATAAATTAAGTTATTTTTTACTATTTTACAAGCTTTCTATATATTGCATGTGTTTTATTGCTTTATGTTGAGTTAAGTTATTCAAGAGTTGAGTAAAGCCAAGGTAAGTAGTTCTTTCAGATTCTTTTCAAGCTTAAGTTATGTTTAGCATTCAACTCTCATACTCGTACATTCAATGAACTTATGCCATCTGACCTGTATCTTATTATGATGCAGACGCATATAACCAGGATTAGCATCCAACTCCTCATTGATCCAGTTGAGCACTCATAGTCAGTTGGTGAGCCTTCTTGCATTCCGGAGGACTCCTTTTACTTTGCTTTCACTATTTCATTGTTAGGATGATCGGGGGTCTTGTCCCAACATCCCTCTTTATTTTAGAGGCTTCATAGACAGTCAGACAGTTAGTAGTTCGGTTGTCTTTACATTATCATTTCATATGTTAAGACTTGAGTTACCATTTTGGCCAAGTTGAATGTTGACTTTTAAACATTGTAAGTTATTTTATTTAACATTTTGAGTAAGTGCATTTGATCATTGTAATAATGCTTAGAGTCTTTCGCTGAGTAAGTAAGCCAGTCCAAGGGTTCGTTTGGGGCCATCAATGGTTCTCTAGTGCTAGCCACTTCCGGGGTGTAGGCTCGGGATGTGACAAAATCTAGACAAGAGTATGCGTTAGTACAATAATATACTAAATATGATAGATTCCATAAACATAACATAAACGTAAACATTAGACAACGTAATTCAAAAAACATAATCAATACACATAATAGATCATCCTAACATATGAGGATTACTTCTTGAAATAACCTTGATTCATCCTTAGTCAAGACTTGGGTAACCGCCTCTAGTCTTACATATCATGGAACTCAACTTAAGCATCAATCCAAGATCATTATTCATCCTAGCATATTTTAACTTAACTTTTAAAGATATGGGAAATTGCCTCTTTGCCTAACTATAAAGGCTCATGGGTACTCTCCTCTTTCCTTGCTATAAAGGATCACGGGTACTCTCCTCTCATCCTTTTTACTTTAGGATTATGGTTAATGGCTCGTTGTCCACTTATATCTTAGGAACGTGGGTAGTCGCTTCTTGTTCCATTTAAAGGAATATGGGTAATCTCCCCTTATTCCATTCTAAGGAATATGGGTAGTCACCTCATATCCTTCATCATATGACCTGGGTATTCGCCTCTTGTCCTTCTATCTTATGACATGGGTATTCGCCTCATGTCTTCTAACTTAAGAATATGGGTAATCACCTCATATCCTTCTCATGTAATGGTCATGGGAAATCTCCTCTAGCCTCATCAATTTCATTGTCTTTTATCTTAGATTTATTTTAGGTGAGCAATCATTTCAACCTAGAATCATTCAATGTGAGAAAACATTTCACATTCATACATAGAAATCATGTGGGTAAATCACTTCCACAACAATCACATCTAAAATAAAAAATTATCACATAAGGTTCACTCTTAAAGCCATTCTAATAATAAATAATCATATATGCTTCAATCTCAAAGAAATTCATAATGTACCTTATAAATCCTATAAGAATACATCTAAATCTATAAATTCTCCTTTCATAGCATAAAACCCATTTACATCAATTTCCACTTAAAAACATGGTTTTGGAATGAGTAAATGGAAATTCATCATAAACGCATTCAATCCACTCAATTCATGCATAATCAATCATGATTTACTCAATTGAATCAACATTCACAAAAACCCACAACTTAGAAGAAAACCCTTACTTAAATTAGGGAATTCTACTTTTCAATTGGAGAAGCTAGAGGCTCCATGGATGAAAAGATATCATACCTTGCTATCAAATCCCACAAAAGCTTGGAGAATGGAGACTTGACCTTGAGCCTTAGCTTCCACACTTCTTCTTCTTCAAGTTCTAGAGATAGAAATATTTT
Source organism: Solanum gracilifrons (assembly GCA_029582605.1). Classification (NCBI taxonomy): domain Eukaryota; kingdom Viridiplantae; phylum Streptophyta; class Magnoliopsida; order Solanales; family Solanaceae; genus Solanum; species Solanum gracilifrons. Next base: position 34,239 of record JAJOOH010017693.1, read on the forward strand.
GGGGAGGAAGAACCCAATTTCTTTTGGGGAATTTAAGAGAATGCCTTGAATGGGTAAATTTTGGGGTTAGAATCACTTATATAGGGGTCCTAGGCTTGGGTAAAACGATATAGCTTTGGTCTAGAGATATCTAAAAAAGACACATATGCCCCTAAATTAAAAGCTGCTGAACCCCCTTCATGAGAGGCACCACAACCTGTCAAGGACAATGTAGCCCCTTGTGGTAGCCGTTGTCCTTGACCAGTGACTTGGCTTTCCACACCTTAAACCCTTCTTCCTTGATGACCCTTCCCACAGACTGTAGTGTCCTTCACGAGTCGTCTAGTGGCTCGTGTGGAGAGTCACCTTTTTGGTGAGCTAGTACCTCCACTCCACGGCTATCACCAAGGCTCATTAACCTCTTCAAGAGCCATTTGGGTGCTTGTGGGAGGAGAGGCTTCCTTTTCCCTATTCTGTGAGCCACCACGGGCAGCACCACGCCTCGTGGTGCCTTTCACGGCCTGTCTTTGCCCACATGAAGGTTGCCCAGGATAAATACTTTGGCTCATGACTTTCCATTTAGCCCCTTGCTTAATCTACTAGATTCCTAGGCGTTACATTATCTCCTCCTTGGGAACATTCATCCTCAAATGGAATTCTAGACACCTCTTAAAGGAAAAGACTCAAAACTAGCTGCCCATCATGCATGCAATCACACAAAGGCACATATCCGAGGAGGAAACATCAACTCCAAGCAAAAGCATACTCATATCTTCATTTCATGAAATTCATATGCAACTCATACTCAAATACATATACTCAAGGAGGAAATATCATATCAACTCTAAGCTAAGGCATGTTCAAAACATCATATCATGGTCTATATGCAATTCATAGTCATAAGCACATAAACATGTAGAAATCAATCAAGTTGACTCATTTTCTTAAAACTTAAACTTTTCATGAATATGCATTATAAGGAAATCATAGGTATATCTAAAACATACATGACATCAAAAGAGTAAACCATGAGGAACTCAATACCTCAAGCTAGAGTAGGAGTAAAAGGAAAAAATATGAGGATATCAGGACATCATATCGGCCTCGGCCTCCCAAGTAGCACCCTCAACTAAATGATTCCTCCACAACACTTTCACGGAAGAAACTTCCCTGTTTCTCAACTTCTTGACTTGCGTGTATAAAATCTCTACCAGAACTTTTTCATAAGAAAGATTCTCCTTAACTCCCAAACCTTCTAAGGGAACTATAGATGTCGGATCTCCAACACATTTCTTCAACATAGAGACATGGAAAACCAGCTGCACCGATGCCAACTCATTAGGAAAATCTAGTTCATAAGGAACCTTACCGACACGTCTCAAAATCTGATATGGGCCTACAAAATGGGGACTAGGCTTCCCTTTCTTACCAAATCTCATTACACTCTTCATGGGTGAGATTTTCAAGTAACCCCAATCATGAACATCAAATTCAAGAGCTCTTCTTCTAACATCGACATATGAGTTTTGTCAACTTTGGGCTGTTCTCAACTTTTCTCTAACAAGTCAAACTTTCTCTATAGCCCCATGTAACAATTCAGGACTTATTAGGGAAACTTAACTCACCTCAAACTAGCCTATAGGAGAACTACACGTCCTACCATACAATGCCTCAAATGAAGCAATACCAATACTTGAGTGATAGTTATTGTTATAGGTAAATTCAATCAAAGGCAAATGATCATCCCAATTACCCTTGAAGTTAATCACATAAGCCATTAACATATCTTCCAAAGTTTTGATAGCATTCTCCGCTTGCCCATCAATTTGGGGATGAAGGTAGTGCTAAGCTTAACACGAGTACCAAGGCCTTTTTGTAAAAATTTCCAAAACAAAGAAGTGAATTGGGTACCATGATCGGAGACAATGGAAAAGGCACCCCATGCAACTTTACCATTTCCCTCAAATACAACTTAGCATAGTCCTCCATCGTATAAGAAATCATAATAGGAATGAAATGAGTTGATTTCATCATTCGGTCTACAATAATACAAATTGAATTATGTTGTCCCCATGTATGAGGCAAACCAACTATAAAGTCCATATTCAAATCTTCCAACTTCCAAGTAGGAATGCTAATATCTTGGGACAAACCTCCCGGTATCCAATGCTCAACTTTCACTTGTTGACAATTAGGATATTTAGCCACAAATTCCGCAATATCCTTCTTCATCCCATTCCACCAATAGATCTCCCGCAGATTACGGTACATCTTTATGGCTCCTGAGTGAATGGATAACTCAAAACTATGGGCTTCTGGAAAGATTTGTTCCCTCAAGTCATCAGTATGAGGGACATACAAACGACCTTGATATTTAAGCAGGTCTTCCCCCCCTTGGAAGAATGCCTCAACAGAATTTCTAAGCAACACTTCTTTCAATTCAACTAAGGTCGAATCAAAACATTGCTTGGCTTTCACATCCGCCACAAAAGACGATTTTGAACCATTGTGAACCATAACACCACCCTTGGTAGAGTCTACTAATTGAACTCCCAACCAGACCAATCTATGAATATCTCGAACCGACTCTTTTCTATCATCCTCAATACGAGAAACACTACCCATAGATAACCCACTAAGTGCATCCACCACCACATTCGCCTTACCGAGGTGATAGAGAACACTCAAATCATAATATTTAATAACTCAAGCCACCTTTGTTTGGCTAAGATTTAGATCCATTTGGTTAAACACATATTGCAAACTACTGTGGTCAGTAAAAACATCAACATGGACACCATAAAAATAAGGCCTCCAAATCTTTTAGGCAAAAACAACCGCCGCTAGTTCAAGGTCATGGGTATGATAATCTTCTCATGAATCTTAAGTTGCCTTGAAGCATAGGGAATGCTTTCCCATTTTGCATAAGCACACATCCTAACTCAATTCCTGAGGCATAATAATAAACCACAAAAACCATTCGTTCTTTTAGGTAAACTCAACAACGGAGCGGAAGTAACTCTATCCTTTAATTCTTGAAATCTCTTTTCAGAGGCTTTAGACCATATGAACTTATCCTTCTTTTGAGTCAATGATGTCAATGGAGAGGCAATCATAGAAAACCCCTCAACAAAAAATCTATAGTAACAAACCCAATAAGCTTCTAATATTCGAAGGTGATATAGGTCTAGGCCAAATCTTGATCACACTAGTCTTATTAGGATCTACCTTAATACCCTTACTTGAAACAATGTGACCTAGAAAAGCCACAGACCTTAACCAAATCTCACATTTTCTAAACTTTGCAAAGAGTTGTTGTTTCTTAAGGACTTGCACCACAATTCTCAAATGATTGATGTGATCATCCTCATTTCTTGAATAAATCAAAATATCATCAATGAATACAATCACAAACATGTCAAGGTATTGTCTAAACACCCTATTCATCAAATCCATAAATGTTGCCGGAGCATTAGTCAAACCAAAGGACATCACCAAAAACACAAAATGACCATATCGGGTTCTAAAAGACATTTTTGGAATATCATCTTCCTTCAACCTCACTTGGTGATAACCTGATCGGAGATCAATCTTAGAAAAGTAACTCGCTCCTTCGAGTTGATCAAACAAATCATCTATCCTTGGAAGATAATACTTATTTTTAACCTTAACCTTATTCAATTGTCGGTAGTCTATACGCATTCAAAGAGAACCATCCTTCTTTCTAACAAACAAGACTGGAGCTCCCCATGGAGAGATACTCGGTTGGATGAAACCCTTATCCAACAAATCTTCCATTTGGTCTTTCAATTCTGTCAGAGCCATTCTATAAAGAAGAATAGAAATAGGTCATGTATCTGGGAGAAGGTCAATATCGAAGTCTACTTCCCTTTTGGGAGGAATATTGGGTAGATCATCCGAGAATACTTTTGGAAACTTATTCACAACGGGGACCGACTCAAGAGTATGGGATTCAGAATCTACATCCCTTACCCTAACTAGAGGGTAAATCCAACCCTTAGAAATCATTTTTCTAGCTTTAAGATAGGAAACAAACTGACCCTTAGGCATATAATTTCTTCCCTTCCATTCTACTATAGGCTCATTCCGAAACTGAAACTTGACTACATGGGTTCTACAATCAATAGAAGCATAACATGAGTGCAGTCAATCAATAACAACGATAACATCAAAGTCTAGCATATCAAGCTATACCAAATCAACAAGACTAATGTTATGGGATAAAGAGACGGGACATCTTCAATAGACCTTCTTAGCCACAACAAAATCACCAACATAGGTTGAGATAGAAAAAGGATCTAACAATACATCTAAGAGAACATCAAATCTCATAGCAATATATGGCGTCACAAAAGTCAAGGCAGCACTGGGATCAAGTAAAGCATAAACATCAAGTTGGATGAATTTCAACATACCGGTAACCACATCGGGAGAAACCTCTTGTTCACTACGAGTCTGAAGTGCATAAAACATGTTTTGCTTAGGAGCATTTGAACCTGAACCACTTGGACTGGGTGGAGGATAGTTTTAATCCCTACGATGACTATCTTCTTAATTCTTAGCAACTGAAGGACAATCCATTATCTTGTGATCCATCTTACCACAACCAAAACAAGCATTGAACCGACTAGACATTTGTCCTCATGCTTTCTTCCACAGTTAGCATAAGTAGGCAATAGAGACCCACTACTATTTATTCCTTGAGGCTTAGGGTTAGACAACCTCTCTTTTTTGAATCTTAGAAGAGCTTAAGAGGAACCTTGCCCAGAAAACCTTTGTCGAAACCTAGAAAAACTACGTCCACCGGATGTAGAGTATAAAGAGTTACCATTATCGGTTCTTGCCCTCTTTAGTTCCCTAGACTTCTCCTTATGATTTTCGTCCTCAATCTGTTGAGCATGAAACACAAGGTGAGAAATATCCATTTCATAGACAAGCATAGCAGAACGACATTCCTTCACAACCAATTCGGACACTCCCAAAATGAACTTGCTCATCATTTGCCCTAGAATCGACAACTATAGAGGGACCACACTTCGACAACTGTGTGAATCTCAAAGAATATTCTTTTACACTCATGTTCCGTTGTTGGAGGTTAATAAACTCAAGAACCTTAGCCTCCCTTATCTCAAGAGGAAAGAACCTATCAAGAAAAGCAGACTTGAACCTTTCCCATTCTATGGGACCCGCATCTTCCGATCTTGCTTCCTTTCATTGGTTGAACAAAATTTGAGCAATACCTTTATGTTGATTAGCGGCTAATTTAACCTTTTCCACTAGTGTCACTCCCATAATAACCAACACCTTGTAAACCTCATCAATAAACTCTTGAGGATCTTCCTCCACCTTAGAACCATAGAATTCCATATGATTCATCCTAATGAAGTCTCTCACTCTAGATGCTGCCGTACCCACATTTTGGTTCACATGGATCACAACCTCCCTATTGGCTTGGGCTGTCACGACTTGAGCCAAGACTTGAAAAGCAGTCCTAAACTCTGCATTAGTCACTTGCTCGGCCAAAGGGTCAATCGGAGCTTATGGAAGAGATTCTTGACTCGCATTCTCTACCTCATTCCTTATAGAAAAATCTCTTCGAGTAGTCATATCACGTAGACCATCGGGTAAGGATTAGAAGAGAGACCTTATAGAGTTAAAATCTATCGTACGACTTAATGTGAAGAAAGAAGTGAAGTTTCCTATGTATCTTGTAGCCTCTCATTCATAAATATGACGCAATTCACACTTATGAACAAGACTCTACTCGACGCGGTTTTGAGACATCCTAGAACCATTCTAAACCTTGTGCTCTGAAACCAAGTTTGTCATGACCCAGGGGTAGCCCCCTTAGATGTAACATTATGTACAAGACCCCGAGAGGCCTCATACAAGCCACTTAGCATTCGTAGTCAATATAATAGAAATAGACGAGATTTTTAAAACATTTCAGCACAATCAAAGTATATCATTTCAAAGCGGAAGTCTAATACACTTGTCTCAAAAACCATCTAATACAAAAAAATCTTGGGACATAACACATACAACAATGTTCAAAACATAAAAAGAAAAGAACATAACAAAGTAGTGGCCAAATCCTCAAATTCTATGCGGACTTATAAATCTTCAACCTTGCCTCTACTATTGGTCTTATCCATGGGGATGAGAATTGAAACCGCCGGACCTTATATTTTGATAAGAAATGTAGGCAAGAGTATGCGCTAGTACAAGAATGCACTAATTATGATAGCTTGCATAAACATAACATAAATATAAGCATTAGACAACACAAGTCATAAAGCATAATCAATACACATAATAGATCATCGTAACATAAGAGGATTACTTCTTGAAGTAACCTCAATTCATCCTTAGTCAAGACTTGGGTAATTGCCTCTAGTCTTACATATCATGGAAGGCAACTCAAGAAAAAATCCAAGTTCATCATTCATCCTAGAATATTTTAATATAACTTTTAAAGACATGGGGAATCACATCTTTGCCTAACTATATTGGCTCTTGGGTACTCACCTCTTTCCTTGCTATAAAGGATCATGAGTACTGGCCTCCCATCCATTTTACTTTAGGATTATGGGTAATCGCCCATTATCAACCTACATCATAGAAACGTGGCTAGTCGCCTCATGTCTTCTAACTTAAGAATAAGGGTAATCGCATGATATCCTTCTCATGTAGAGGTCATAGGAAATCGCCTCTAGCCTCATCAATTTCATAGTCTTTTATCTTAGATTCATTTTAGGTGAGCAATCCTTTCAACCTAGAATCATTCAATGTGAGAAGGCCTTTAACATTCATATACAGAAATCATGTGGGTAAATCCCTTCCACAACAATCACATATAAAGTAAAAAATTATTACATAAGCTTCACTCTAAAAACCATTCTAATCATAAATCATTATATATGTTTTAATCTCAAAGAAATTCATAATGTATTTTATCAATCCTATAGAATACATCTAAATTCATCAATTCTCCTTTCATAGCATAAAACCCATTTACATCTATTTCTACTTAGAAACATGTTTTAGACATGGGTACATGTAAATTAATCATAAAAGCATTGAATCCACTCAATTCATGCATAATCAATCATGACTCACTCAATTGAATCAGCATTCACAAAGACCCACAACTTAGAAGAAAACCCTAACTCAAATTGGGGAATTCTACTTTTCAATTGGAGAACCTAGGGGCTCCACAGATGCAAGCTTTCCATGGATGAAAAGCTATAATACATTGCTATCAAAGTCCACAAAAGCTTGGAGAATGGAGACTTGACCTTGAGCCTTAGCTTACACCCTTCTTCTTCTTCAAGTTCTAGAGAGAGAAATATTTTGGAGAGGAAGAACCCAATTTCTTTTGGTGAATTTAAGATAATCCCTTGAATGGATAAATTTTGGGGATATAATCACTTATATTGGGGTCCTAGGTTTGGGTTAAATGACATAGGTTTGATCTAAAGAAATCTGGTGAAGACCCATATTCCCTTAAATTAAAAACTGTCGAACCCCCTTCACGAGATGCACCACGACCCATCAAGGACAACACGACCCGTTGTTGCTGCTATTGTCCTTGACCAGTGGCTTGGCTTACCACACCTTAAACCCTTCTTCCCCCAAAACCCTTCCTATCGATCGTAGTGGCTTTCACGAGCCGTCTAGTGGCTCTTATGGAGGGTCATCTTTTTGATGAGCTACTGCCTCCCCTCCATGACCATCACCACAAATCATTGACCTCTTTACGAGCAGTTTGGGTGCTCGTGGGAGGAGAGGCTTCCTTGGCCCTATTCTATGAGTGACCATGGGTAGCACCACCACTCGTGGTGCCCTTCGCAGCCTGTCTAGTCCCACGTGAAAGTTGCCCAGGCTAAATTCTTTGGCACATGACTTGCCACTTAGCCCCTTACTTGGTCTACTAGATTCCGAGGTGTTACACACCATCCTTAATCTCAAAAATTAGTGTTCAGAAAATAAGAACTTTGTCATGCCACGACGTTAAATAAGGCCCTTCTTGGGAGGCAACCCAAGTTCTTACTTTTGTTTTTATTTCTTTCAATAACATGTGTTATGAGTGTAGGTTGAAAAGAAGTTGAAAGGTTGAAAAAGTAATATAAGGCGATGCTACAACCTAAACGATGATCCGCTGAAGGTGTTTAGTGGACTCATTCTTGTCCCAATTTTGATCTTGAACATCTGGAAAAGTGTACTGTCGATTTCAGGGATTAGAGCTCTAAAAGGTGATCCGCAGTAGTACACTGTGGACTTCGTCGGGTGTACCAAATCATCCTTCATATTTGGTGTTAATGTAGGCATGTTCGATCAGCTTAAGGTCCAATTGATGATTTTCTGAACACGTTCGGTGACATTAGTCATGACTACCGAACAAGTCTGATATAAAAAGACCAAGGGTCTTTTCAAATTCAAAAATCAAACCCTTTGATAACTTGAAGCCTTTTCTTCTCCTTTCACTTGCATTAGATTGTTCAAGAATTTGTGAGTCCATTGTGAATGATTTCGAAATTCTAGGATTGCTTTTACTTGCTTTGATTTTTAACCCAATGCCATTTCACTGACATTCTCGAGTTGTGCTTCCTATTAAGGTTGGTTTTCGATTTTTGTTGAGAATTTTGAGCTTTAAATTGTAATGTTGGTATAGGATTGAAGCCCTTTGTTGATTTTGATTGTTAGATTTTATTGAGTAGCTTTGTATTGTGAGTATTGAATTGTGCCCATGATCTGATTGCCTTAGTTGTGCCTATAAATTTCTAATCTTGAATGTGTTGGTTAAATTGTAAAATTTAACTAGTATATATTAGGAGTTTGAGATTTATTTGATGTGAGTGAAGTTTAATGTAACCCAGCGTTTACCTGATTGCAGGATTTGGCCCAATGATAGATAGAGTGACGACATTTTAAGGACAAATCATCAATTTAAGCAATACATTGCTATATCTGGGGGAAATCTGAGTACCCATGGGTAGATGAGAATATTAGTGGGTTGTAATGATATAGGGGAACTAGTTTTTGTTGCGTATGTTGGTTATAGCTGTAGAAATTAGACACCCGATTGAGCATTTCCTATTTAGCCGGCTTGTCTTAGCTCGCCAAGGAGGTTAGACGAGTTGTTGAGTAATCCCCATCTCTCCCTGTTTAGTGAATATGTGATCTTGGGTAACTCTCCCATTCGGCGAGCTTATCATAATGTTCCAAACCCTCTTGGTAAATCACTGAGTTGGAGAGGATATATCCCTTGAGGCCTGTGTCTTTGCATTTTACATTGTCATTTTCGGCGGACTTGTCTTAGCCCACCAAAACAAACTTGGGGAATTGCCGAGTTGGAATTGAATCCATCCTTTGTGATTCATTCTTGAGCTATTTTCTACTATCTGATTTGGAGAGCTCACCGATCTTGTTAGGCGATCCGCCTTCCCGTTAGGTGAGCCTCAGGATAGTTTTTAAATTTCTATTCTACATGAGTTTAATTTCAACTAATATTCACAAATCCTATGTTTGAATATGTGCTTTGTAGATTATGGTACGTACAAAAAGAAAACAAATGGTGACAACTGACATAGAGTCAGACAGAGACTCTGACACAGAATTAGACAGAGACTCTGACATAGAGTAGACTCTCCTCCACTTTTGAAGAAACACAGGGGCATATTTATTAATCAGCCTTCAAAGGCTCCTCGGTAACGACAATCCACCACCCCACATGGACCAGTACATGAGAGGGTGCAAACTAAAAAGGGAGTTGTACAAAAAAGGATGGATATCTGGTCCAAACTGGTCAAACTTTCCCCCACACAAGAAGCAGCCTCCAGGGCTCTCCCATTAATAGCTCCCACAGCCTTAAAAGGTCTCAATGCTGCTGGAGAATCTACTATTCTCTTGGAGAGAAGGCTCTCCATTGATGGAGTAATAAGCGAACACCCAACTATTTAGGATACCATTCAATTCCATTGGTTTGAGGGGTTAACAAAGGCATGAAACCCCTATGTTCCCGCTTGGGTGTGAGAATTTTACATAGCACATGCTCAGGCCCTACCAAAGAAGCTGAATGGTACAGTTTTGAAGCTGCTAGAAGAAGTGAAAGTGAGTGGCATGAAAGTGCAATGCCATGCTGAGCCATTAACACGTCACAAGTATAGCGGCATCGTACTCAAATATGTATTCATTCTTGATGCGACATGACTTAGATTTGTTGAAAGGGTGGTTCACCCCCCTTATTTTTTATTCTTCTCCCTTATGGAAAAATGATGGTGCTCGGATTTAGAAAAATGATTTGAACATGGTAGCACGATATTGGTTTGGCTTCATCAGTAATAACACTATGCCCTCGCAAAATGAGTATGTTCTTTGCCATCCCAAAGCAGTCTTAATGGACATGATCATTAACAGAGAGCATATTAATGTGGGAATGATTATTGTAGATGAGATACTAATGAGAGCTAGGCAAGAGCAGACCACTTTCCCATTTCCAGTTCTTATTACTCATCTATGCGAGACGGAAGTAGTTCACTTCCGGGAGACTACAAATGTGAGGATCATCCCAGCCTCTTCTAGTGACATCAAGAGGATTGAGGCTGAGTACCTACAACACAATGAGGTTTGGAGGAAGCCATCACCACTAGATACTACTCTCATAGTAGATCCCACTACTCTAGCACCGGAGGCCAGCACACCTGCTTCCTTTGTGGAGCAGGCAGTTATATCTACATCTTCTACTATGCCTTCAGTTGCTGCTGCTTCTTTTAGTACTGTTTCTATTGTTGTTGCTACTGTTATGCCTACCCCCACTTCTGTCACTCATCCCCCTTGACCAAGGCATTTATATATTCGATGGACAGTCTAACCCGATCAACAAATGTGAGGGCCACGAGGGTTGAGAAGGACATGCTAGGGCTTATTGATAAATTAATTTAGCTGGCCTTGGCTTCTTTGAGGGACATGGTGGTTAGGTTTGAGGGGCATATACAGATCCATGCTATGAGGTTGGATAACCTCACTACGCAACTAGAGATCCAGAAGGCCGGGTGTAGTTCTGCTGCACTAGACACCATGAATAATGAGCTTGCTTATTTGCAAGTAGATGTGACTCAGTTGCAGTCTACAGACCTCTCAATACTATGAGGTGAAGTTACCTTACCAGATGCACCTGCCTCTATGCCACCACAGATACCCAATAGTGAGCCTACTTCCATTGTCCAGCCTTAGTTAGGGAAGAGTGTTGATGATCTTGCTGATGTGGATGTTGAGAGAGACGATGATGATTTAGCCGAGCAAATTGATGAGGAGGAGTTGAGGAGTGAGAAGGATGAGGAGAGGATTTCACTAACTCTCACGACAATGCATGAGACTGAGGAGGCCATTGTTCTGGCAGCCATGGTGAGATCCCTTAGGGAGTATTCAGTAGGTGGTACTAATGGAGTCTCTTCAAACTCCACAAGTCCTTCGAGTGTGGTGATGGGTATTGATGCCCCAGTTGATACTACCTTGCAGCCTCCGGTGATTCCATTGTCGGGCACTAATGCCTCAGATGATGTTTCCCATCTAGATGAGAGTGCTCCACAGGCATAGCTTATCAGGTGACCTTCTAACTCAGCCTCCCATACTTTTTATTATCATTGCATTGAGGACACTGCTTATTTTATTTTTTGGTGTGGTGAGGGCCTTTGAGCAAATATTCTCTTTTTGCTTTGTATTTTGTGTCTTTAAGTGATAATGATTGTATTAGTCTACTTTTGTTTATATTATAGTGTTCTCTTTTGGTTGAGTGTATCTTTTTTGTCTTTGTCGCTCTCTTTCTCAATTTTGCAGACCCCATAAATTTTGAAAATTGTGAAATGCTTGTTGTTTTCATTGATATTCATTAGAGGATCGATTATGTTCAATATCGATGTCTTGAATAGTACTCATGATGAGCATGATGTATAGTTTTGTTGTTGCGAGAATGATATTGATGTGGTTTCACATTTGAGAGATCTCTTTGAATCTTTTATCGACTAACTACGTTTTGATATAATCCTCGCAATAAACATCACACATATGCTTTTGATATTTCTAAGATGTTCTAAATGAGTATATTTCAAAATTCCACGTGTGGGGAGATCTTACTTGAAAACATGTGTGTTGATTTCTAGAATTTGCCTTTTTAGTTTAATTTTTTAAATCTTGGTTAATGCTAGGCATGATCTTGGCCAATAATTCAAAGAGGGAACCCAAATGTCCATAATCTTTTGTGAATACCTTGTGAGGGTGTGCAGCCATTTTGGCACCATTTGAGCTTAACCCATTTGTTGGAAAAACCAAAACTGCGCCTCTTGAGAAAAATTGCCCCTACATTTTCACCTAAAATCTTTTTTGAAGAATTGTGATGTTTGAATAGCCAACTTAGGCAAAAAAACATAAGTTGGGGTTGTGGATAGGAAGGAGGAATGAAAGTCAAGTAAAGGGCAAAGGAAGATGAAATGAGACTCACCATTGAAGTTTGTTACAAAAAGAAGGAACCCCTCCTTATAAAAAAAGAGAGAGTCGTTGTGATTAGAATGCTTTGGGAATATGGAAATGAAAAAGACAAGTGATGAAATAAAAGGGATTCAAAATAAATTGAGTGAAAGTAAAATTTTCAGTTCACAAATGAAAAAGAATTAAAGAAACTTGAGAAGGGGTGAAGATGATTGCAACATCGCTTTAAAAGGTTAAGTCACAGAGAAAAATATACAATACCTTAACCCTCACATTAAAATCCTAAAAGACCCTTGAGATCTTGCATGAATTAGGTTATGTGATGATTAGAAAATATGGGCAAACCTATGAGACAAAGCTTGCATGTATTTCTCTTTTAAGATAGTGGGATTTGAATTGAGTACTTATTTATTTATTGATTTCCTTTGTGAGAGCATGAAATCTTTCTTTATGTGAGGGGACTTGAATGCATTTTTGGAAACATGGTGTTGCATTAGAGAAGTAGATAAAGTGAGCTTGAGCTTGTGTGGAAACCAGCTAGTCATCATTTGAAGCTTTTTTTTTTATATCATGAATCAATGTTACATGTTCTTAAGAATAGTCTTGTAATGGCACTTGAATGTTAGCTCTCATTAAATATTGTTGAAGGCACCCTCATTGATCTAATTGTGTTCTTGATTTACTTGAGGACAAGCAAAAGTTTAACTGAGGGTGTTGATGAAGGGTAGATTTTCACTCATTTGAGGTCTATTTAGCTCAATAATTAGCTTCCTCAATGCCTAATTTTGTCCTAGTCTTATAATATCTTGATAATTTGAAGCTACGATGGCTAATAGACAAGGCAAGGATGAATGATTGAAAGAAAGACAAAAATTGCAAAATGAAGTTCAAACTATACATTGATGATTGCCAAAACAAGAACGGTGAATCTCCTAGTGACCATGACCTTACCTAAATGGATAGTGCACAACACTTGGGACTATCGAGATAGGTTGGAGAACTCCAAATAAAAATGTGACTTACCGAATGAGAAAGGACACCTTGCTGATCATCAGCGAAAATGACAGTGCAACGAGAAAAATTGAAGACTTGGAATGCAAAGAAATGTGGTATTCTATTATTCACTAAATGTGAAATACAGATTCACACGAGCTCGCCAACTGAGGTTCAAACACCTAAAGCCTAAAGTAAGAAAAGGTGAGCTGAAGCTCGATTGGCGATTCATGGAAGGGGCTCGACTCGCCTGACTAATGTCACCGAGTGAAACACACATTGAGTTTTTGGCCCAAATTTTTGGAAACTGTAAATATCCCAATAGAGAGAGAAAAATAAAGTTCCAAAATTGAGATGTTGGAGAGTTCTGAATATTTTGAGTTGTGAGAGAAACACTTTACCATTGTGCAGAACACTTTTTAGCTTTTGGGGTTTTTCAACTTTATTCTTGAATTTGACAAATTGAAGTTGAATCCAAAGTGGGTTTGCTTGTAATTGCTTAATTTCATGCTATCCATGGCTACTTTCATGGAAGGTATAGTTTTTTGTTTTTTATGATTGGTGGCAAAAACCCCTAGATCTAGCAGTGCAATTATAGGGTTGGGTCTTGATATAATGTAGTGAATATTGTGTTATTTTCTATTTCTCTAATGTTTATGCATGAATTTGGGCTAATTACAATGGGGTTAATTGATGGGTTAAGGTTGCAAACTTAATTCCAACTTCCGATCTCCAGTTGATGCTTGGAAGGGATTGATTGGAGTGGTTAATTAGTCTGATACTAGCAATTTAGGTTTGATGTTTGTAACTTGATTGAAAATAGAGGTTATGAGTTGGATCTATTTGCCGTATTTGTGCATCGAAAGAGAGAATAAAGTAAGGTATTATGGATTTTTATATTGGCATATAGATGAGACCGATATGAGATTCTATGCATAGTTGCTTTGAGATCGAAAGATGATTAGCATAATTGAAGATGACCTAGCCTATTCATGAATGTTCATCACTATGGAGTAGCACAATTCCCCTACGTGACATTGATTTCACATCTCCACACCCTTAGATTACTTGTTAACACTTGAATCATCCAAAATCTTTGCTAACTTGTGAAAATTGATAACATAAGCTTTTTATTAAATTGGTGGTTTCATCCACCAAGTTGTTTTTACTATTACAAATGAATGATTATACAATCCAAATTTCTTGATATAAATTTTCTACGATATACCATTCTTTATGGGATTCGACCCTGATTCTTAGTTGGGTATTTTTATTGACAATGACTGCTAACTCTGTTAATTGATTTTAAGGAGGACATTGGAGCATTATTTAATCAACTAGCCACTAGTGGGAGAGGTAGGAGCATGGGACTCTACATTAGTGAAACAATGTAAGCACAAGTATGCATTAATACATAAAATGTATTAAGTATGATAGCAATACATAAGAGTTATGAAATCATACTAAAAACAACTTTACATGAAATGCAATGACCAAGCTAAATCATAATATTAAAGGTTATAAAACATAATCTTGGTCAATGTAAGCTTAACATTGATGAGCAGGGATTTCGACTCATTTAGGGCATATTATTCAAGGATTTAGTGTCCTCAATGTCTATTTTATGCTCATAACTGATGTTAATTTTTGATATGCAGCAATGAAGGCTTAAGAGTGAGGCAAGGACATTATGATGCAAAAAGGAGTGAAAAAGTTGAAGAAAAGCAAGGCTGGAGCTCGCCAAAGCAACTCGACGACTCACCGAGTGGGCTTCCATCTCACCTAAAGTTCCTGCAAATTAGACCATAATGACGTTAATTATTGATATGCAGCATTGAAGGCTTAAGAGTGAGGGAAGGACATTATGATGCAAAAAGGAGTGAAAAAGTTAAAGAAAAGCAAGGCTGAGCTCGCCAAAGCAACTCGACGACTCGCCGAGTGGACTTCCAGCTCAGCTAATGTTCCTGCAAACTAGACCATGGACAAAGCCAATTTGGCGAGCAAATGGGAAATTCAGCGACATGCCGAATGCATCGGCAATACTGATCGAGCTAGCCAAAATTTCCAGAATAATTTGATGGAGAATCCAAACCAAAAGGCGAGAAGAAGAGAAACTCAGTGGATCACTGAACTGGTCGCCGATCATGACTTACTTCGCTGAGTTGACTCCATGCTAAAATTTTGGGAACGTATAAACATAATTCTTGAAAGAAGAAAAAAAAAGTCCCCATACTGTTTACTTCCAGGTTTTTGAGAGTTTTTACATTTTAGAACATTGTCTTTAAACTTTTAGAACAAATTGTAAGATTTTATCTTTGATTTCAACATTTGGGAATCGCTGATTGTTATCAAATCAGATGGAAAATTTTTGGTAACGATTTCTTTCTTTTTATTATGCTTAGCTAAAAACCCTTACCTTAAGGGTGTGATTATATAGTCAAATACATTAATCCTCTAATGGGTGTTGTTTGTTGGTCATTTTAATGTTGTCTTGAAGTGGGTTCAATTAATTGTTCTTATTTTAATTGAGGAATTGTTGTTGCAAATTCAATTCTAGCTTAGTTTTATATGCTTGCTTGAGAGAGAGGTAATAGAGCAGAATGATTAATTCATAGTTGTATTGATTGCGTCTTTAAAATATATCTTGAGAAAGTGGATTTGATCACGTCTTTATAAACCCAGCTTGCAAGAATGGGTTAAGTAACAAATTGGGTTGTTTGGCTATGTTATGCTTGTTGAGGTTCCAAAGAACTCACTTGAAGCGCAATAGTTGATTTAGAAATTGCTATTGTACTCCAAACCTAGCCTACCCATTGACATTCAACAATTTTAAGCAATTAGTAACCACCCATTACACATAATTATCATTCGACTTATCACATTCGTAAGGTTCAATCTGTAATACTTTACCTCTCGTGTTATGTAATCGTTGTCTTAAATTGGTTACCAAATCCCCCCTATTTGATATTAATCATGGAAACTTTGTGATTTGTTTTAATGCTGCAAAATTTGTACTTTTACAAATAATTAGGACACATTTTTACTTCTTGATTGAATTCTTTACCGTATCACTACGTGTGGGATCGACCCCAACTCTTAGTTGGGTTTACACTTTTTAGCGACCGCTACACTTAGAATTGGATGAAATGTAGTTGAGTGTTATAAAAAAAATGGTGCTGCCGTAGAGTGGTGTTTGGAATACTTTTATTGAAGTATATTCGTGAACTAATTTTACTGTAGTTGAATTGTCTTATTTGTGTTCTTGTTTGTTGCTCTAAAACATGTGAAGAAATTAGGGTAAATGAGAGTAACGCCAGCTAACTTGGGAACAATGAAAACATTGGGAATTTGCATGATATCAACAATGGGAAGTGCAAGTGCTATTCAATTGCCCCTAACTGTGGGCAATGCGGTATTTCATGTGACCAGCACAATGTTGCAACTGTTTCAAATGAAGGGTCTTTTTGGAGGACTTACTCATGAGGACCCTCATGACCGCATCCGAAACTTCGTAGATGTGTGCTGGCCGTTTTCCTTCAAGAACATCACTCAAGAATCTGTCCGAATTTGTTTGTTTCCCTTTTCTCTAATGGGGGAAACAACGACGTGGTTGCCAAACTACTAAGGGATTCGATCACTTCTTAGGAGGAGCTCACAGAGGTGTTTTATGAAAGGTTTTTCCCTCCTTTGATGATAAGTTGAGGGATAATATTTAAAACTTCAAGCAAATTGATGGTGAACGTATCCTTGAGATATGGTTCAGGTTCCCAAACTTGCTGCTCCAATGTCTGAGTCACGAGTTTCCAGACAATGTGTTGTTGTAATATTTCTACCGGAGTCTTGACATGATCAACAAAGGTTTTGCAGACCAACTCATTTGGGGTGGAATCATGAGACAACCGTTTGACATAACATCAACCCTCCTTGATGAGATGAAGAAAATTAACCGTGCATGGTTGATATACCGTGCGTTTATGGTATTTTTGATGCATTTCACTTAGAGTTTGTTTGTGTCTTGAGCTATTTTGTTATTAGAAATAATGTTTTTATGAACTCTTTTGCAGGAAATTGGTTTGGAAGCGGTTGATAGAAAATGGGACTGAAATTAGCAGCCGCAACAACCAAGGGAGCCAACCACGGACCATAGGTCCAGTGACGGCCCATAGGTGGCACATCGTAGGAGGAAGATGAGGGAAATCTGACCAAGTGTGGAACCACGAAGTTAACAACGGACCGTAGGTCGAGTGACAACCCGTCCTGCACATTCGTCATTTGGGATCAGAAAGTCGAAGTTCCAGTACCTGCTTTATTTTCCAAGTGTTGGTCCATAGAGGTAGACCATGGACCGTAGGTCAAACCACGGTCCGTAAGACATGCCGTCAGTCAAAACCGCGTCCTAGACTAATTTTCCTTATTTTGTTTCCTACTTGGTTTAAGGTTTTGTTTTCTATAAATATTAGTTGTTATTCCCATTTTTGGGAGTTAGACATTATTGTATACTTTTTTTTTGGTTTTTTGGAATTATTTTGAAAACTCGTAGCAATTTAATTTCTGGAAGTTGGTTTATCTAATTTGCACTTTGAATTTAAATTCAAGATTTCGATTTTCATCTATTGGAATTGCAAGGTCAAGAATTATATTAACCTAATTATGATTTGTGAACTATCAAGCAATAAGTCACTAAATCCACAACAAGGTTTGTGGGAACTATGAGTAATAAACAAAGTATGAATAATAATTAAGTAATTCTTGAATAGTGTTTATGCGTGTATTATTAATGTTTTCGTTTAGCAGTTTTTATAGCGGTACGCAATGTTAGAACTCACCTCGTTCCTACTTGCCCTACCAAGGGGGTAATGAAAGAGAAAAAGATTATACAACAGATATTTAATTAAGGATTTGTTGCTATCTAATAGTCTGACTTTAATCAATTGAGAAAAGGGTGAATACACTAAGTTAATTGACACGATGATTAATCTGGAGTGAATGTAAGGGTTAGTAAAGCACACATTCGTAGATTTACCAAGTCACGAGTGAAAGTTCCTACTAAGATTACCAATCACGTAGGGATACATAACTTATCGGCTTTGCATGTCAAACACTAGGATACAATTACTATTTGTAGGATCATTGCGTTAAAAGCTTGTGGGGAACACACATACCCTAGTTTTCATCTTCTATTGATATCTCAAACTGTGATTCTTGTTTATTTGTTACTCATTGGTTCAAATCAAGAATTTGTTCTTTAGTTACAAAAAAATTGTGTTTACTTTTCTCGGAAATAGTTTGACTAAAAAGAGATAATTGTGAGATAAGTTTAAGTGTAAACCATATTCTTCGTGGGATCGACCCCAACCTACAAGTTGGGTTCTTTACTTGATAACGAGTTTTGTTTTGTTTTTGTTTTCTACAGGTTTCAACTCTAGTGTATACAAAGTACACAGAGTCGAGACGAACTCTTGACCCCGTATGATGCTGAACTGAGAAGAACTCTGAGGAAAATGAATAATCAACGGATTATAAAAAATCTAATCAAAGAGGGTCTAGGAGATGGAGTTGAATTGCAGCCTTCTGGGTTTGTTAATGTGCCCGCTCAGGTTCAAGGTGGTAATCTAATCGGAAATGCAGAGAGGGTGTAGAATCCTCCAGCACCGAGGTTCCGTGATAACTACAGGGATGGCTATGATACAGTTGGATCAGATGGCCCTATTGTTCTCCCTCCGCTACCTCTAGGACATACATTTGTGGTGACCAACAACCTTATACAAATGCTTACGACAAGAGGGTTGTTTATTGGGTTGGCTTTGAAAGACTCATACACTCACATGGCTAAATTTTCAAGTGTATGTAAGAGTTGCGTAGGATGATCGGAGTTGGATATAGATGTTATAGGTTTTAGAGTATTCCCATTGCTATTGACTGGTGATGTTGCTGTGTGGTTTTCTGAGCTTCCATATAATCGATCTACACATGGAACAAATTGTATAAGGTGTACGTATCAAAGTATTTTCCGGTGTCCAAGAAGTTAAATCACAAGGATAAACTTAATAACTTCATAGCATTACCTGGAGAGTCCATAAGCAGTTCATGGGATAGGTTCACTGGGTTCATAAGGAGTGTTCTGAATCACTGCATAGATAATGAGTCACTGAAGTAGTACTTCTATAGAGGAAAGGATGAAAATGGAAGATTTGTGCTGGATACGATTGCTGGAGGGTCATATGGTGAGTTCACTTTTGAGGAGATCGCTCTTAAACTTGAGAGGATTTCCCAAAATAGTAAGGCATGGAGCACTAGAAAGGCAAATACTAGAAAGAGCACGTTTACTGTCAAAACTGCAACAAGTCAATCCAATGATGACATTCGTGAAGAGATGGCCCAAATGAGGACAGAACTAGGTTTGGTATTGAAACATGTGAGTGTAAATGCAGAAAAGGTGAATGCGGTAAATTATCTAACTAGAACTCCACTACCGCCAGTTGAGGAATGTTACTATAAGGAGGATTCAAATTTAATGAATGATTAGACAGATGTTTCCGAACCAACTCCCAAGGTTCCAATTCAGATAATTGGCGTCAAGGTCAAGGAAAACAAGGTCGGAACTATGACAACTACAACCATGAGGGAAACTATGTCTGTTATGGGAATTAAAATCCTGATAATACAACCGGAACAACAATGGCAACAAGAATGAGAGAGTTAGGCCCTATGTTCCACCTGGTAATAGAGAATCTGGTAATAGAGAGGGTTGTAATAGTATGAATCACATTGACGATATGATGCAAAAGATCATGAAAAGTTTCATGCAACTCATGAAAATGTGAAAGAGATGCGTAATGATTTATCTGGGATTGGTTAGAAAGTTGATTCCCATGCAGTGTCGATCAAGCAACTTGAGCAACAGTTTAGTCAGTTGTCCACTACTGTAAACCCACGTCAGCCTGGAACACTTCCTAGCAACACCATCCAAAATCCAAAAAATGATGAGCATTGTATGACAGTCACTACTCGCGGAGGAAAACAAACTATTGATCCCCCCATTCTGTACGAGGTTGAAAGAGTGGTAGAAAGAGATGTGGATGAGATTTAGGTTAGTGGAGAGTCAAAAGATGCTACAGAAAAGGAAGTGAAATTGACCCAAAAATTTGTTCCCACGCCTAGACCTCCACCACCCTTTCCATAGAGGTTAGTTAAAAAGACAGAAAAATATCGCAGGTTCATAACTATGTTGAAACAACTTTCCTTTAATGTTCCGTTGATAGAAGCTTTGGAGACAATGCCTGGGTATGCAAAATTCATGAAGGACTTGGTGACCAAAAAGAGGGTTGTAAGTTTTGAGAATGATGAGAGGTTGTAATATTGTAGTGCTATTGCTACTAGGTCACTTGTGCAAATGAAAGAGGATCCTGGAGCTTTCACTATTTCTTGTACCATTGGTATGATTCACTTTGCGAAGGCCTTGTGTGATTTAGGTGCAAGCATTAATTTGATGCCATTGTCAATTTATAAGAAGTTGGGTTTAGGAGCACCAAAACCGACTGAGATGCGTTTACTTATGGCTGGTAGAACCGTGAAGAGGCCCATTGGAGTGTTACAAGATGTCCTTGTGAAAGTAGAGTCATTCATCTTTTCGGTGGACTTTGTAATTTTAGATTGTGAGATTGATTTTGAGGTCCCCATCATCTTAGGGAGACCATTTCTTACTACTAGGCGTGCATTCGTTGATATGGAGAGAGGGCAGATGAAGTTCCAATTAAATAATGAGGGGGTAAATTTTAACATTTGTAGGTCTATGAAGCATGAAAGTGATCTTAAATCGGTATCTGTGGTAAATCACATTGTGGGGCAAGAATCTGAGGTGTCCATTGAGGAAAGGTTAGGTGTTGATGCGCTAGCAGCGGTGATGATGAATTTGTACAGTGATGGTATTGATGAGTATGATGAGCTAGTTTCTGCACTTGATAGGTTCCAGTTTTGTTTCAAGACAAGGTGGAGAGTGTGTATGGACTACCGCAAGCTAAATGCATGGACGGAGAAAGATCACTTTCTGATGCCTTTTATGAATCAAATGTTGGATCTTCCTGCTGGTAAGGGTTGGTATTGTTTTCTAGATGGGGATTCGGGCTACAATCAAAACTCCATAGATCCGGAAGACCAAGAGAAGACAACCTTCACTTGTCCTTATGGGGCTTTTGCCTTCCAAAGGATGTCATTCAGGTTATGTAATGCTCCAGCGACCTTTCAGTGGTGTATTATGTCGATATTTTCAGATATGGTAGAGGACACGATAGAGGTATTTATGGATGATTTCTCTGTGGTAGGTGACTCGTTTGATGATTATTTTGCAAATTTGGCAGAGGTACTGGAACAGTGTGAAGAGTGCAATCTTGTGCTCAACTAGGAAAAGTGCCACTTCATGGTAAAAGATGGTATAATTCTGGGTCATCAGATTTTGCACAACAATATTGAGGTTGAAAGAGCCAAAGTTGAGGTAATCGAAAAGCTTCCACCACCCATCTCTGTAAAAAGTGTTCGATGTTTTCTTGGGCATGCAAGTTTCTAACGAAGATTCATAAAAGATTTCTCAAAAATTGCACACCCATTGTGCAAGCTACCCAAAAAGGAGTGTGAGTTTGATTTTGATGATTCTTGTCTGAGAGCATTTGGAGAGTTAAAAGAATAATTAACTTTGACATCTATTATTATTTCACCGGATTGGGGACAACCGTTTGAACTGATGTGTGATGCGAGTGGGGTGGCGCTTGGTGTAGTATTTGGACAGAGGCGAGAGAAGATTCTTCATCTGATTTATTATGCCAGCAAAGCTCTGAATGTGGCTCAAAGGAACTATAATGTGACCTAACATGAACTCCTTGTTGTGGTTTTCGCATTCGACAAATTTAGATCCTACTTGCTTGGTACTAAGGTCATAGTTCATACTGACCATTATGCATTGAGGTATCCGATGGCTAAAAAAGGATGCAAATTTAAGGTTGATTAGATGGCTACTTTTGTTGCAAGAGTTTGATTTTGAGGTAAAGGATAGAAATGGAACAGAAAATCAAGTCGCCGATCATTTGCCCAAATTGGAGGAGGAAGCTATGTTGAAGTTAGGAGATGGGGCTGAGATTGATGATGCATTCCCTGATGAACAGGTATTGGCTACTTCTTATGATTTTATCCCTTGGTTCGTAGATCTTTCTAACTACTTGGCAAGCAATTTGGTTCCATCGGATTTGTCATTCCACAAAAGGAAAAAGTTTATGTGTGATGTTAAGAAGTTCTTTTGGGATGAGCCTCACTTGTTTCGTGTTTGTGCTGATAGGATTATTCGTCGTTGTGTGCCAGAGGTTGAGATGATGAGTATACTCGAGGCTTGTCATTCATTGCTTATTTGTGGGTACCATAGTGGTCTTCTGACTTCTCATAAGATTTTTCAGTGTGGGTATTACTGGCCTACCATCCACCAAGATGCTCACGATTTCGCCAAGTCTTGTGATCGTTGCCAACGAGAATGAGGAATTTCAAAGAAGCAAGAACTACTTATGAACCCGATATTGGTGATTGAGTTATTCGATGTCTGGGGTCTTGACTTCATTGGTCCGTTTGTGAGTTCATATGGGATGAAGTGTATTTTTGTTGCGGTTGACTATGTATCAAACTGGGTGGAAGCAATTGCACTTCCAAACAATGAGGGAAAGAGTGTCACCGCATTCCTTAAAAAGAGTATCTTTTCCAGATTTGGTACTCCTAAGGCGATTATCAGTGATGGAGGTTCTCACTTTTGTAACAAGTTATTCAAGTCATTGCTAGAGAAATATGGTGTTCGTCACAATGTAGCCACTATGTATCATCTGCAGTCTATTGGGCAAGTTAAGGTGTCAAATAGAGATATAAAGCAAATCCTTGCAAAGACTGTAAACGCTAACATAATGGATTGGTTAAGAAGGCTTGATGATGCTCTATGGGCTTTTCTCACGACTTTCAAGACTCCCATAGGTATGTCCCCCTACCAACTTGTATATGGGAAGTCATGTAATTTTCCTGTAGAGCTAGAGCATAAACCAATGTGGGCACTCAAGAAGTTGAATTTGGATTGGGGTGCCGCTTTAAGTCAAAGACTGAATGACATAAATGAACTTGGTGAGTTTCACCTAAAAACATATGAGAGTTCAGCCATGTACAAGGAAAAGATGAAGAAGTACTATGATCAATAGATAGAAAAAGCACAAATTTGGTGTCGGTGATTTGGTGCTCTTATTTAATTGAAGGTTGTGCTTGTTTCCTGGAAAACTCAAGTCCAAGTGGACCGAGCCATTCAGAGTAACCCAAGTATTTCCACATGGATCAGTTGAACTCGAAAATATGGAAGGAACGAGGTTCAAGGTGAGCGGTCAAAGGATAAAAATCTACTTAGGAAAATTTGAGAGTATCAATGAAGTGGTAGAGGAATGGGATCTTATGAAGTTTGAGTAAATAAGATGTCTGCGTCGTGCCGCGATGTTAGATCAAGCAATGATTGGGAGGCAACCCAAGATGTAAATTCTATCCAACTATAGGTGTTTTTCTTTTCGATATAGGGAGTTTTCTTAAATTTATAGTTTTCTAGATAGTATTTTATTAATTTTTGTTTTTAGTGTTGGCTAGATCTAGATAGAATAGGGTCCGTGACTAAAGGTGTCATGAAAATGTAAAAAATAAGTCCTAAGGTTTGATACGTGTGCAGGGACGAAGAGGTAAAATCTGCAGAAAAGCTAATGCAGTGACCTACGGGTCGCATCCACGGTCCGTTGGTCCACCCACAGACCATGGATGGTATCTGTAGATCCCATGTAAGTTTTCTAAATTTTTCTAAGTGTTAGACTGGACCACAGAACCCATTGACGGACCTAGGTCGACCCAAAGAGTGTTGATAGGGTTTCATGGGTCCAAGTTAGGGCTACTGTCGACCCGACCCAGACCCCAGCTAAATAAAACCCCTTAATTCAAATAC